>JAYMFT010071782.1:0-14559 GCA_038088735.1 Panulirus argus
TATATATATATATATATATATATATATATATATATATATATTGTCATAATGATGTTATTGTACGCGAGCAGTGTCGTGCCACCGACATAATACCCAACAATTACTTGCTCCTGTTAGAGAGAATATTATTGAGGGCGTCGTAGCCGCCAGCGGCCTCACACGGAGTGTCAGCCCACAATATGTTGGTTCCTGGCAATTATATTACAATACAACGCACAGGAATACAGCCCCACCACTCGTACTAGCAGACAGGGCAAGCTGAAGGCCTGACCGGGTGTCGACTGTGTGACTGTGAGCACAGACTGGTAATTAGGACTGTTAGGAGCGAGCTTGACAGGACAGAAGCGTCTGTCTGTATGTGAGCATTTTTCTCTTTCTTGAAGTGTCAAGGTAGAGACGATAATTAGGGAACTGTCTGTGTGGGCAGAGGTAAGGAAAACGTGAATTAAATGGCGTATGAGGAACACAAATGTCAGTAGTGGGAATGACGGGCTACATGTAGGATGAGAGATGCTGATCTTCACGTTGTGGGGATGGTGGGAGACTGCCTGAGTTATATGAGGCAAGCAAGAGTGGTACTTTGAGATGGGATGAGATACTCACTAAAAGGAATGGGAGAGACAGGATGTACTGTATGCGGATGAGGACAAGAGGAATTGTTGTGTGTGAGATGAGACAAGGAATGCAAGAAGGAGAAAAACATAGTGAAGGGAGTGAGAGGATATACGAGGGAGTCTGGCTGGCTGTGAAACACTGCACTGAGATGAGACAGAGGACACAGGGTGTCTGAGGACATAAAGTCTCACTGGCTGTATGCTAAGCAGATGAGAGGGACAAGTTCTTTCTTGTGTGTTTTGAGGGGAAATAAGGCTTTTAAGGTTGAAAATAAATTCCCCTCCCCCTCTTCTTCTACGCATATGATGGACAAGGGAATATGACAGTTTGCCCTTTGGAAGGCATGATAGCTAACACAGTGACCTATACCGAAAGTAGGTGTGAACTGGTTAAGTGTGACGAGTCCAAGAGAACGCCTGTTAGTTTCGTGAAACTCCTTCCCTGTGCATAATTAAGACTGTGTTTAAGTAGAGTCACTGGATCTGTTGCAAGACATAAAAGACTGGCTGGATACGGGCAAGGGGAGGAAAGTGAAGTTATTGGCCATGATGAAAATTTTCTGTGTGACGTATGAGAGTGTGCCTCTATGTAGTGTGAGAGAGTGGTTGTTTAGTGGTGAGACAGTAGTTCTGTATGAGGTGAGAGAACGCACTTTCACAGAAGAAAGTTAGGTCTATAGGGTGAGGCTGACTGTGGAGAGTGAGAGTGACAACATGCAGGTTGACAGACTGACTGTGTGGCACTGGATGTGTGTGGGACGAGTGCGACTTGCTATTTAGGATGAGATACTGTCACCGGATTAGGGGTGAGGAGGACGGGCTGTATGTGAAGTGAGAGAGACGAAGTATATGCGTATGGTGAGGTGGGGAAAAGCGAGCCGAACTGACTGTATGAGGGTGAAAGAGACTTGGGAGGGGGGGAGATATAAGACTGGCAGTGTGGAAGTAATGACAGACTGGATGTAGGTGGGTTAAATGGAACCGGCTGCGTGAGTAATGAGACGACGTCTATGGGAGGGAGGCCAGATGACCCGACTGTGCAAGTGGACATGAAAGAGGAGGAAGGTGTAGGGAGTTGATAAACAAGACGACTCAGTTTGATATTCACGACCTTACCTGAACACTCTTCCCGTCGGAGAGTTCGTCGTCCTTGCGTGTCATGGCGGACGTTGATACACTAGCTTCCAAACGGTAATTCAAGGAGGTGGGAGTTGCCTCTTGTCTCGGAGGTCCTCTTGGGGAAAATGTCACATAACAATATACGGAATGTAATACACACACACACACACGCGCGCACACTAAGGTTCCCACAGAGGGGCAAGGTCACGGGGAGGGTGACGATGGTTGATGCGTCACAGGAGCTGCCCCGACGGGAGGTCACGGAGGGCAGATCTTCGGGGCAACTGATGAGGAGGGGGAGGGCTAGCTGGCAGCACGACGGACTCAGGCACGCGCGCGTTCGCCGGCACACCGCGAAACTGGTCAGGTCGGTGGGTCGCGAAGTATCAGGATTAGCAAGTGACCCCCGAGCTGGGCAATACGCGGAGTACCACAGTACAACAGTCAGGCCGCTGAACCGGCGGAGTATGGAGAACCCCCAATACTGGAACTACGTCGTCAGCACCACAGCGTTCATCTTCTACGGTGTGATTTTTCCAGCCACTTCAGAAGACCACCAGCAACTACTATACAGGCCGGCCTACTGCCGGAGCCACGTGAGTACGTCCACCACTCGCACCACACGGCCCCATAACCTGGCCTTATGACCTGACCAACACCACAGTGGCTCTACCGCTCTACTGGCTAGCTGTAGAGCCCTAGCTCTGTGTGGGGCACCGGAACAGGTGCCTTATAGGGGCGGCAGAGCACACGAGGGAATTGGCCTGGGGTAGAGAGAGAGCGTGTGAGGCACCGCGAGTGAGAGTGAGTGAGTGAGCGAGTGAGTGAGTGAGTGAGTGAGAGGTGTGCCGGGGTGGGAGGGTGGGAGTGTGTGGTCCGTGGGTCACGCTGCTTGCTGGCTGGAGCTCCTTGCCGTCAGCCGCGCGCTGCCGCCGCCCAGGGAGAACTGCCGACCATGCCGCCGCCGCCCGCCCCGGCCGTTACGCTGACACCATCGTCACGCTGACACCCTTCTGCCCACCACGCTAACACCACAGTCACGCTGGAACACCCCTGGTCACTAGGTGACACCATCATCTCGATGACAGTCCTGACCACCAGGCTGACACCACCATCACGTAAATACCCTCCTGACCACCAGGTTGACATCACCATCATGATGACACCGTCGTGCCCACATCGCTGACACCAACAATTCTGTGAAACAGTCCTGACCAATGCGATGACAACGAGTCACCATCCACGATGATGACACCAGCGTGACGCTGACACCACCATCGACGTGACACCCCTCTTGGCCACAACGCTGACACCGTTCTACCCGTCATGCTGATACAAGCACCATGCTGTCACCAGCAAACTCACACCGCTGACATCATCCTCAAACTAATACATCACTGCCAACACCTTTGATGTCACCATAAACCTGACAACACCAACCAACAAATTCTGCCCATCAAAGCTACACACCTTGACCACTAAAGCCAAAATATTGCCCACCGAAGCTAAAAACCTACCCCCATACAGCTATACAAGTTGTTCACCCAGCTATACAAATTCCCCCGCCAAAGCTAAAAATCTAGCCCATCCAGCTATACAAATTGCTCACCCACGTCCACAAACCTTGCCCTCCAAATCAACCGGTCCTTCTCGCCAAAGCTAGCGTTCCTGTACGCTTAAGCTAAAATTCCTCCTCAGTAAAGCTACATTTACATACTGCTTATTAAATGCTTAATGTTTGTCAAGAGCTATCACTCAAGCTGACAGCTTGAATCCCCCTAAAGATTATCTGCCGCCCATTGCCCTAACGCCTCGCCGCCCATTCACCTAACGCCATGCCGCCCCCTCTCATGACGCCGAGCCGCCCACTCTCCTGCTGCCATGCTACCCACTCTCCACTCTCCTGACAACATGCCGCCCACTGTACTGACTCCGTATCATCCACCGTCATGACGTCATGCCTGCCAATGTCCTGACACCATGCCGCCCATGGTCCTGACACCATCCCGCCCATTCCTGACACCATGCCGCCCATTGTCATGACGCCATACCTCCCACTGTCCTGACCATGCCGCTCATTGTCCTGCCACCATGCCGCTCATTGTCCTGCCACCATGCCGCCCATTGTCCTGACACCATGCCGCCCATTGTCCTGACGCCATGCCGCCCATTGTCCTGACGCTATGCCGCCCATTGTTTTGACGCCTTGCCGCCCATTCTCCTGACGCCATGCTACCCATTGTCCTGCCAATATGCCGCCCATTGTCCTGCCACCATGCTGCCCATTGTCCTGACGCCATGCCAACCATTGTCCTGACACCATGCCGCCCCTTGTCCTGCCACCATGCCACCCAATGTTCTGACGCCTTGCCAACCATTGTCCTGACACCATGCCCCATTGTCCCGCCATCATGCCACCCACTGTTCTGACGTCTTGCCAACGATTGTCCTGACGCCATGCCACCCATTGTCCTGACACCATGCCGCTAAGTCCTGACGCCATGCTGCCCATTGTCCTGACGCCATGCTGCCCATTGTCCTGACGACATGCCGCCCATTGTCCTGACGCCATGCCGCCCATTGTCCTGATACCATGCCGCCAATTGTCCTGTTAACATGCCGCCCGTTGTCCTGACGCCATGCCAAGCATTGTACGTAGTTACCTATTTATACACTACGACGAGGGAGTTTTACACTCACTCACGGGGGCGCCTTCTCCTGCACTTTCCATACCATCAAGAAGACATATTTTGATATGATGTCAGCATTACCGTCTTGCTTAGACCTTCCTTACCCTGCACCAAAATATCTTCACATCCTTTACACCAGTCTCTTCCTCGGCTTCTGATCATGACCTCTGGTAACCGCACGGCATGAAGAACTATTGACTGTCATCGTCGTCCAGCTAATCTAGGAATCTGAAGGTTGGTATCAGGTAACTTGTCTCTCTCCCCTCCATGGTGGACACCTGCGTAGTCCTCAACCTCTCACTGTAGCTCAATTCTCCCGGTTCAGGTGCTGTCTTACTTGGTCCTTCTTCCAGACCCTCTCAATCAAACATTTGTGCCTATTTAGGTGCTGTGGCCAAGCGAGAGCGACATTATCTGGCGTCGGTCTAACATATGTTGTTAACAGCTTAATGAACATTTCCATGTCCTTTGTGCATGGACGTGAATGCATTCTCAATATCTGCCAGCAGGCAGTTGGCTACTCCATAATGCTCCTAATGTGCAGCTCTGGCGACAGACCGGGTACAATGTCGACCCGTCCCTACATTTCTCATACTTCGATTCTCGTACCTTATTTCCTGGTGGGTAATATTCACACTAAGGTCTTCTTTCAGACATCTTCATCTTCACTGTCTTGCATTTACTTCGAGTGAATCTCATCATCCATTGACTAGACCAACTTTAGATTCTGTCCGGGTCAGCCCGTAAACTCTAGCAATCGAGCACATTCCTCGCTCCTCCCATGACCTTGGTTGGCATCTTCCGAAAAAATATTTAGGTACGTGTCTGGTCCTTCAGGCAAGTCATGATCATACACAAACGATAACACTGAGACCAAAACCTTAAGTCCTGCGGCAAACCACTCGTAACCCCATCCCATTCTGAGTAACGTGCCTCTTACCGGAGTCCTTTTTTCTTCCCCCCCGAGGTAATCCTGTGTCCATTGAAGGAAGATGCCATGTGTTTCTACCTGAAGCACTAGCTTTTTAATCGACCTCAGATAAGTACAGCATCAATGGCTTTCTGGCAGTCTACAACACGCAGTCAACCCATCCATCTCTTCGACCTAAGACTGAGTTCTCCTGAGAGAGAGACCAGAAAAAAAAGTCTCTTCCCAGAAAACGTTCTGTCTTTGCGTTGTTTCTCCTTTGTAGATAGTCATTCATTTGTTTTCTGATTATCCTTTCCAGTGTTTTCCAAAGCACACTTGTCAACCAGAAAGGCCTGTGGTTCAGCATGATTTCCCGATCTCCTTTCTTAAACACCGGCACGGCATTTGCCTTGTTCTATATCTTTAGAAATACCCCTCCCCTCTAGTCTCCTACAAAAAAAAAGAACTATTTCAAGAGGTCTTGCAAGTGCTTCCGCGTACTCCTTCAGCATATATGGTAGACTTCATTATGTCCATCAGCCTCGTATAAGTCGTTTTAACAGCCTGATTATATTTCACTTTTGCTAATCTTTACACTTTACAGACCTCTTCTCCCACCCTCCTTTTTAACACTGGTATAACATTATCCTCCACCGTGAAAAACACTTAAATTCCTCATTCCTCATCCTCTTCAAGAGTCCTTCCCTACGAGTCCCATTATTATCAGTGACCGATAGCGTGCTCCTTGTGAACTTACGGAGGAGCTTTGGGTTGTCTTTCGCTGCGTCCACAACGTTATTTTCAAAACCTCTCTATTCCTCTTTTTACCTTGCAGTATCCCTTCCTTGCTCTCCTGTCTTATTAATGCTGAGCGGCTCAGTGACATATGTGCTTCTGTCGCAGTACCACTCTGAGCTCCTCCTCTTTTTGGCATTTGACAGTGAGCCATGACTCTCTCTCACTCCTCTCTTATTGCCCCTAGGTACCCATATCATACCTGCCTCCTCCGTAGCAGAGTTCACAAAACCTTCTATAGCAAAAGTCTAGACTCTCGTTGTATAACATCCTATCCCAGTCTACATTCTCAGAGAACTTCATCAGTTCAATGCAATCGCCTCGCTTAAATTTCTTATTGTGCTTCTTCTGGCCCCTCTCTTGCACCCGTCTCCAGCACTCTCTCAAAATCAAGTACTACATGATCACTTTCGCCAGAAATAATGCGTCACGTTTAATGCGTTTATCTACGTGCTATTCCAACCACGATGACGTATCTTTCCCCCTACATCTCCCTTGAACTTCTGATACAGGAAGTTCTCCCGTGCACATCTGAGTAACTCGTATCTTCATGTCTCCAAGAGTACCCCCGGTCTAAATCCCTGTCTCGTCGTCTACCTCACCTGTTCCTTTACTGTTATCAATGTACATCTGCCTTTGGTTCACCGTAGTGACCTGGAGTGCTACAGACTGACAGCACCACCATAAATTTTACCCGCCATGTACCGTTGGAAGGTGACATCCAATAACGTTTCCCGTATTTTAATGGAATCCCTTAATAAAGGAGCCAATCCCTTCTTCCTTTATCTTCTCTGTCCCTCCTTGTTATCGTGTACCCCTTTGGCAGCTCAGGTTAGACGTTAGCTCCTTTGACACTTTAGTCTCCACCACTCCCTGGGCATCGGAGCTGCTCTAGTACATATGCATTAGTATAGAGAACCTTCAGTCTACGGCACTACTGTAGCCACTAGTTAGTTCCGTTCAATCCTGTCATGTAACTTCCCCTCGCCTAATCCGATTCCTCTAGTCCCGTGCGATTACCCAGTCTTCTCTATCCCTCTCCTCTTGCTTTGGCATTCTTGATGTACACTCCTTCGAGCTCAACCCTTGTGGGAATCTGCACGACCGTCTCAGCAACTGATGACTTCACATTTCTGTGTCGAACGCTACCGTTAGTGCTCCTAGTGTCTTGCCAGTAAGACCCACATTCTATTAACTTGCAAACGTCCTTTCCATCGCGCTGAGTAAACCACTGATTTGGTCCTATTTTCTACCTTCTTTTTCTTCCTTGTAAAGAAAACGTACTTCTTCCAGTCCAAAGATTACCATGGACTTGCACCTTATACCCCTTCCCCCTAACCACGCACAACTTCCCCCATTTTACAGTGACCCATCTTCTGTTATCTCCTGTAATCGTGTTGTATCTTCTTCAGTGTTCTATAACTTTTCTTTGTCATATCTTTTTTCTTTTTCTTTATCGTTGCACAGCCTGAGCCCTCTTCAGTTTCCCATCCACCGTGCCACATGCCTCATCCAGCGCCTTCTCTCTGCTTACATACACAGCCTCCTCGACAACCCCTCCAGTGCTCCCCGTTCCGCCTATCTGCAACATGATAAACCCACGTCCCCGCCGCACCTTACTGCCTCGTCAGATTTTGAAGCTTTTCACTCAACTCTTGCCCTGACGCCACGCCTCACACTATACTCCCAATGTCCTGACGCCACACCGCCCACAATACCGGAATAATGCCTGCCAAACTATTGACACCACTATCTCCCACTATACTGGCACCATGCCACCCAGTATAATGGCACCAAGTACCCATCATATTAACATCACGTCGCCAAATACACTATATTGACACCATCCTGCCCAATATACTGACACGTTATCAACACTAGGCCACCCAATATGCTAGCACCATACCGCCCAATATACTGACACAATACTACCCTCTACACTGGTATCATGAAGCTCAAAATAATGACATCACAGTGCACATCATACTGGCACCATGGTGTGCATTATACTGGCACCATGATATCCATGTACCAAGCACCAAGCACCTCAACATACTGGCACTGTATCATCCAATATCCTGCCACGTCTCTGCTCACTGTATAGGCACTGTTCTTCCCACTCTACTGGCGCCGTGCCTCCCAACTCACAAGCATCATAAAGGCACCATGCCTCCTATTATACTGGCACCATGCTACCTAATATGCTGTCACCAAGCCGTCAACTATACTGGCACCATCCCGCGCAACTTACCTGCCTATTGCCGCCCAATTCACCGGCATGACACCGCCCGATAAAATGGCACCATGCCACCCAATAAATTGGGGCAATGGTCCAATATAATGGTACCATACCAACCATTATACTGGCATCATGCTCTCCACTATAATGACACCATGCCGCCCAATGGACTCGTGTCGTCTTCCACTCCATTGGCATCATACTTCCCGCTATATCATGATCATAGTGCCCACTATACTGCCACGATGCAACCCACTATATTGCTTCCATGCCGCCCACTATACCGGCACAATCCAACATTGGGAAAATATGCTGACATTATACTGGAACCATGCCATCTACTATACTAGCACCCTGCCTTCCACTAAACTGGCACGATATTGCCATTATACTGGCACCGTGCTGGCCACTATACTGCAACCGACTGGCCGCTATCCTGCCAACGAGCTGGCCACTATACGGCCACCATGCTGGCCACTACACCGGCATCGTGCTGGCCACTATACTGGCACCGAGCTGGCCACTATACTGTCACCGTACTGGCCACTATACTGACACTGCGCTGACCACTAAACTGGAACGTGCTAGCCACTATACTGACACCGTGCTGACCACTATACTGGCACCGTGCTGACCACTATACTGGAACCGTGCTGGCCACTATACTGGCACCGTGCTGACCACTATACTGGCACCGTTCTGACCACTATACTGGAACCGTGCTGGCCACTATACTGGCACGTGCTGGCCACTAAACTGTAACCGTGCTGGCCACTATAATGACACCATGCTGGCCACTATACTGACACCGTGCTGACCACTATACTGGCACCGTTCTGACTACTATACTGGAACCGTGCTGGCCACTATACTGGCACGTGCTGGCCACTATACTGTAACCGTGCTGGCCACTATACTGACACCATACTGGCCACTATACTGACACCGTGCTGGTCACTATACTGGCACCATGTTGGCCAATATACTAGCACCGTGCTGGCTACTATACTGACACCATGTTGGCGAGTACCCTGACACCGTGATGACCACTATACAGGAGCCGTGCTGGCCACTATACTGAAACCGTACTGGCCACTATACTGGCACCGTGCAGGCCACTATACTGACACCATGCTGGCCATTATACTGACACCATGCTGACCACTATACAGGGACAGTGCTGGCCACTATATTGGCACCGTGCTGACCACTATACTGGCACAGTTCTGATCACTATACTGGAACATGTTAGCCACTATACTTACAACGAGCTGACCACGATACTCGTACCGTGTTGATTATTATACTGGCACCATGTTGGCCACGATACTGGCACCGTGAGGTTCATTATACTGGTACCGTGACGGCCACTATACTGACACCGGGCTGACCACTATACTGGCACCGCGCTGGCCACTATACTGCCATCGTGACGGCCACTATACTGACACCGTGCTGGCCACTATACTGACAAAGTGCTGACCACCATACTGGCACCGTGGTGACCACTATACTGGCACCGTGCTGATCACTATACTGCCACCGTGCTGACCACTATAATGGCACCATGCTGACCACTAAACTGAATCATGCCGCCCATTATGCTGACACCATGCTACTGAATATACCGGCACCATGCCGCCCACTATACTGGCATCAAGTCGCCTTCTATACATCGCGGTACCATGCCAACCAAGACACAGGCAGCATGCTGCCCACTATATCCTCGCACTATGCCGCCCACTATCGTGGCACCGTGCCACTCTATACTGGAAACCACCTTGAGCACGTCGTTACGACCCATGAGCATGACGGTACGACCCTCAGCCATCATATCCAAGGGTCATGACGTCGTGCTCAAGGGTCGTAGCGTAGCGTTCATGGGGTCAGAACGCCACACTACCACACGACCCATTTGTTGTGACACAGACACCAGTAAAGTCAGGTACGGCAGAATGAACATGTCTGTGCCAGATTAACCAGCAGTCAGACGGGTAATAAGTCTCCTGCCAGATTAACCCGGAGTCAGTGAGGGAAGTCCAGTCTTTTTTTCTCAAAAATAAGAAAGAAACTTGAGAGAATACTGAATGTGTTATGAGGAAGCTGTCGTCAGTCGATTCTCTTATCAGAAGTTAGAAAATAATCAGAAGCTATGACGAGCCTTTAATCAGAGCTAGGAAAATAATCAGATGATTACCGAAATGTGAGGATAAATAGATAATCATCGTTCACACAATTCATTAACCTTAAGTTATCATAATTGTCTGTATCAGGCAACCACATATTTCTGAAGTGTCTGTGGACGTCTCTCGTCGTGTGCTAGTCACGTTAACCCCAGAGGGTTCACTTATAATCCCACTTCGCCTTTGTTAGCCACCGAGGCTCTGCTAGCTCAGCGTTGACCAGAGAAAGTATTGCTAACCTTCCTGGACAACGTTATCCAACCAGTAACTCTCCTGATGCCGCACTGTACCTGTCGTAGACCCAACCCTCTCATGATGTCTCCAATAATTCTTTTCATATCCCTAGCTATACTGATCATCTCTTGATATACTGTGCAATTCTAGCTATACTGATCATCTCTTGCTATACTGTGCATGCCAAGCTATACTGTGCATCTCTAGCTATACTGTGCATGTCTAGCTATAATGTACATCCAGGCTCTTGTTCTAGAGTTTATGAATATCCCACAACCAGCAACACAGCTGCGAGCGTCGTGAACACTGAATCTCTAAACTCAGGTCATCTGACTTTCGACTGGCCTCCTCCCACCTCGTACTATTTCCCTCCATCTTCCCCTGCGACTCTCCCAGCTTGACTCCTCTCCTCCTTAACTTTCCTTCAACTGTTCTCATTCCTGACAAGAGGCTGCGACATCCTCCCGCTCCCAGGCTTGAGGTCCTCTGCTGGGGAGATTTCAACGCACACTCTGGGGAGATGGTTCAACTCCAGTCACACAGATGGCGAATGGACTGCAGCCCCCAGGTTTTCTGTTGTTAAATATCTGGAGCAAATCACCAGCCGTCTTACTCGTCCACCGGCCGATCACGACCAGCCTCCCAGCACTCTGGATTTAATTCCACCTCTAATCCTCCGCACAACAGCTACACAACATCACCCCCCACTGCCGCACCTGACCACACCTTTGTAAAAGTAGATTTACTTACCTCACTATCTCCTCCAGCTGCCACTCTCTAAATGCCAATAATGGCAACTGAACGGCGCTAACTGGACTAATTTGCTACTATTTCTTTTTTGATCTCCTCAGGGAAGATTACTGTCTCTTCTCGGGCGATGCTTCTGTCTCCTGAAAGTATGGCAAAGGTGATCATTGCGGTAATGGAGACATTCAGCCCCCCACCACCACCACCACCTCCATCCGATAGGCCCGTCTCACGTCTCCAATCACCAGTTTCACCACTCCTGCTCTCAGGCCAGTGGGGCAAGGCATTTCCCTCCCCATGACACTGTATAATACCTGACGAAAAAGCAGCTCTTTTCGGTCCTCTTTCCTTCTCTCACACAACTTTCAGCGACTAAAGATCCCTCACCGATGACGCACTTGTTACTAATCCTATGCCCCTCCCTCCCTCCCTCCCTGTAATATGTTACCTCGAGTCCAATGAGGCGCTTCTCTCTCGCGCGACACAAGCAGAATGTACAGATCAGATAGCATCCGTCGACCCGTTCGAGGGAAATGTTGATCAAAAATTGCACCCCAACTCCTTACTTGCTCGTCCGTTCGGCTTCATTCTAATATCGAAAGCTACCCCTTAGAAACACGATTAGTGCAGTCTCTCCCGGAGTGACCGTGCCACCCATTCCGACAATCGTCCTACTGCTTGGACATTTCACCATCTCTAAAGTCTATGAATTTCCATACACCTCCAATTTCCTTAAGCATATTGATGGTGAATACCATCCCCTCCTTTCCCCATCAACAGCATTGTGCCTCAAGGTTGTGGTGTTTCCTATGCACTTACAGCGATCTCCTTTCCTCAACATATGCCCAAATACATATAAACTGACAACTCAGCACTACGGTCCTCCTCTTCTTTCAAACCTGCTCCATCGTCTCCTACTAAATCTACGTCTCCTCTTGCCCCATTCCCCTCTATCCACTCAGCATTCGACAGGAATCCCAACGGGGCAAGCGAAAACATGGTAAGGGATGAATATATTGTGGCAAGGACAGGAGGGCTGATAACTGGGTCTCACTAACACCCTCCTACCAACCATGCCATACTGACATCACCCCCTCACCCTGACGTCCCTCCTCACCACGCCCTGGTCAGATGTCATCTGGAATACGCTATTCAGTTGTGGTCACCAGAATTGATGAAAAATGAAATGCTAGAACGAATTCATAGAAGAGCAACAAAACTAATTCCGTTACTCAGAAATAAGCCTTATTTCTTTACAAGTCTTTTTTCTAAATGACGGCATTAGATTCTCAGACTCAAAATCATTCCCTCTCTCCCTCTCTCTCCCTCTCTCTCTCTCTCTCTCTATCTATTTATCTATCTCTAAGAAATGAAAAAGAGACTGAGATCTAACAGAAATGTCTTCAAATTGCTAAACATATTTGACAAAGAAAATATCTTCACATTAGACAGTGATTCAATGACCAGAAATAAAGGTATGAAGATTAAAACAGGAGGGAGAAGTATCAATCACGTGGGATATAGCTCTTTTCTCTCGGCCTTGTAGTAGATGTTAAGACCATGAACACTTTCACATCACAGCTGGACAAATACTTCAGTCATGTCTTATCGGTAAACCTCAAAAGCAGAGGTTTGTAAAATCAGTAGAGAACTTTTCCCATCACATATTTTTTTATCAAATCTCCACGACAGTGTAATTATTTCCACAATACCTACTGTTTCCTCTAAGCTTTCTTTTCTTTATTTATTTCCGCCGGGAATTAAGCCAGAGGGACGGGTGGATGAGCAGGAGGTGCCATTTAAGATTACAGTTGAGGATAACCTGGATACAGACCATCAGATCTCTTGTTATCTGTCCTTCCCAGGTATTCCCATGTGCAACCAACTCCTGACACCCTCCTACCAACCACACCCTCTTGTCTACCATAATAACTCCAATGTCACTCTGACACCCTTCTCCTTACCATACTATGATCACTGTCACTCTCTGACACCCTCCTGCATAACAATACTGACAACTCGTCACCCTCACGCCCTTCTGCCTACCATACTGGCATCAACGTCAAACTGACACTCATTTGTCCACAATCCTCACACTGGTCTCCAGCTGCACACAACGCAGAAAGTGTCATGCTGGACTCAAGCTCCACACAATGCTGACAGTGTCATGCTGGTCTCCAGCTGTACACAATGCAGACAGTGTCATGCTGGTTTCCAGCTGCACACAATGCAGACAGTTTCATGCTGGTCTCCAGCTGCACACAGTGCTGACAGTTTCATGCTGGTCTCCAGCTGCACACAATGCTAACAGTGCCATGCTGGTCTCCGGCTGATCAAAATGCACACAGTGTCATGCTGGTATCCAGCTGCACACAACGCAAACAGTGTCATGCTGGTCTCCAGCTGCACACAATGCTGACAGTGTCATGCTGGTCTCCAGCTGCACAAAATGCAGACAGTATCAATCTGGCCTCCAGCTGCACAAAATGCAGACTGTCATGCTGGCCTTCAGCTGCACACAAAGCAGACTGTGTCATGCTGGACTCCAGCTGCACACAATGCAAACTGTGTCAGGCTAGTCTCCAGCTGCACACAATGCAGACAGTGTCATGCTGGTCTTCAGCTGCACATAATGCAGACAGTCTCATGCTCGCTTCCAGCTGCAAACAATGCAGACAGTCTCATGCTGGTCTCCAGCTGCACACAATGCAGACAGTGTCATGCTAGTCTCCAGGTGCACACAATGCAGACAGTGTCATGCTGGTCTCCATCTGCACAAAATGCAAGCAGTGTCATGCTGGTCTCCAGCTGCACACAATGCAGACACTCTCAAGCTGGTCTCCAGCCGCACACAATGCAGACAATCTCATGCTGGTCTCCAGCTGCAAACAATGTAGTGAATTTCAGGCAAGTCTCCAGCTGCACACAATGCAAACAGCGTCATACTGGTCTCCAGCTGCACACAACGCAAACAGTGTCATGCTGGTCTCCAGCTGCACACAATGCTGACAGTGTCATGCTGGTCTCC
>JAYMFT010071793.1:0-28895 GCA_038088735.1 Panulirus argus
CTCTCTCTCTCTCTCTCTCTCTCTCTCTCTCACACACACACACACACACACACACACACACACACACACACACAAACTACCAGACGCTAAGTAGCTTCACATCCATCGAGCAATTCCCAAAGGGGAGGAGATACAGGAGGGTTGGCTCTGAGCCGGCTACCCTATCAGGGAATTCGAATCCAGGCCCGTTGAGATTTGTGGGTTGTAGCGTTAACCATTCCACAGAGTGTGTGTGTGTGTGTGTGTGTGTGTCACCTGGTAAGGACCATGGTAATGTATGCCGGTGATAGTGTTATCTGATGTCGCCGTCTTTCATGGTAGGGACGAACCCTGGTACGCTCCGTGTTTGTCCTCCCGCCGTTCTCACTTGTCACTGTTTGAGCAGGTGGTGACCGCGGGGCCTGGCGGGGCGGGTTCCGGCTCCTCGGGAGTGGAGGGACGGACTGGCACACGAGGAAGGAGAGGGGAGAACAGATCAAGGCGTGGCGGAGAACCAGGACAGGAAAGAGGAGAGAGGAGGGAACAGTTTAAAAGAAGCGGAGGGGAAGGGAGAGTGTGGTGCATATCGGCAGAGGGAGATAAGAGACACACGGATAACGAGGTGCGGGAGGAGATAGGAAGACGGTAGTGAGGCTAAACAAGGAAGTGGAAGGAAGGATGTGGACGTCGGAGGTTACGGTGGCTCTTAGGTTAAGAGAAACGTGTAAGGCACAGTGGACAGTCAGGGGATGGTGATGAAACTGTAAGCGGAGGGGTTGAATCCATTTACTGAAAAGTAGTTGATGGAGTGATTTATGTGGGGAAGCCTCGATGTAGTGGAGGCACCAGCGAGACAGGTGGAGGTGAAGTCAGTATTGGAATAAAGACTTGGATGTGGAAAGTATTATCAAGACTGCAGTGGAGAGTTAAGGGAGAAATGCTTGTGAAAAGGGTAAACAAAATGTAAAGGCAGAAATATTATCGTAAAGTACTGACGATAAAAATATGAAACGCAGTTGTTGTATACCCTCATGGCCGGGGTGTTTACCGAGGCTGGCCGTGCTCAGGCGACCGTGTGTGTGTGTGTGTCCTGCGGAATAATGTCTTGCAGGTGGCGGGTCAGGGGGTCACTACCATCCCCTGGCTCTCGCCCCGGGCCCGCCAGAGACCCTTTCACCCCAGCACACATACCCTGGGAACCTGGCTCCTTGGCGGTGCTGTTGTCGCCAGCAGGGACGCCCCTGCAAGGTGTGTGTAGGCACCCTGGGTCATACTGCGGCTCCCTTTGCCCTCCTCTTTCCTGCTGTTCCTCCCTATACATCCCTCACTCACCCTTCCCCCCATCCCACTCGAGACTCCTCATCCCCTGCCCTGTCCCTCTCCAGACACCCCCTTTTCCGCCTTTATCCCTCTCTTGACGCCCTCCCACCCGCCTCCATCCCTCTCCAGGTACCCTTCCCACGTGCACTTTGCTCCCCCACCTCTCACCACACGACCTTAACGCCCCCTTACCCTGCATGTTGTTTACACGTGTGTTCCTCTCCTCCCACCCACCGCAGCCAGGCTGACCCAGTACTCTAGGGTATGAAGGAAGTGATGACATGATCTTCCCAGGTCTTCCTGATGCGCCCCGGGCTGCTGGGTGCGGCTTCCTCACACGCCCGTCACTCAACCCGACTCCCAGTCCTCCTCACACGCTCCCAGGTCCTCCTCCGACGGTCCGTTTTTTCCCACACTTAGATGTTCCCCGCCGGCAGTCCCTCCCAGGCTTCCAAGACTTCCCTCCCCCACTCTCGCATCCCTCCCCAAATAACCCCAGTTCTCCTCACCCCAAAACCTTATAGCGAACGGTTATGGTGGGCTGGAAACAGGTGGCTAAGGGAAGGCCAGTGTTGGAGAGGTAGAAGTGTTAGTGTTGTGTGGTGGAGATAAGAACCTTAGTGTGTTTGTCGGAGGGAGGGAGGGAGGAGTGTTACATTATACGACTAGCGGGACACGTTAGCAGAGTGACGTTAATCATCCACCTTGTCTTTCTCTTCCTTCTTTTCTCCTCCTCCTCCTCCTCCTCGTTTTGGATGTCATCTCCTGGCCGTCGGACTCCCTTCTCGTACCCTTTTCCTGATCTTCATTTGTTTCTCCTCCAATCCCAGTTGTATTTATTAAGGGAAAAAAATGTACACCGTATTACAATCAGATGAATATTTAGCCCTGTGCCCTTGGGGTAAGAGAAGGTCGCAAACCTGGCCAGGTACGCCAGTCCTACTGTGTGTGAATGTGTCCCTTCACGTGGCCCTGACCTTGTGATGTGGTTCTCGTGTCTCCGTACCAGCCGTCTCCCAGCACTCCTCCTCTCCTGTCCTCCCATGAGGCTCTCACTAACTCCCTCCCATCCCCTCCCCTCCCCTCCATCCTTCCTGAATCTTTAAGCAATCCTCACTCAACAGATCCCTCTCTCACTCCACAGTCTCTCCCCCCCTCTCTCTGTGCTCACATATCTCCTGAAGCTGTTGTGCTCTATCCCATTCCACTCACATATCTCCAGCACCTTATGTTCTCTCTCCCCTCACATCTCTCTCTCTCTCTCCTCTACCCCCATGTTCCCTTCACCCCCTCGGCCTTCATCAGACCCTCCTCGCTTGCTACCCCCCTTCCTTCCTCGACCTCCGCCACCACGTGCTAAACACTGGGGGATCTTCCCTCAGGACCCAGGGACATGAGCACACGCCCCGCCATCCTGTTGTTGTGGCCGCTGGCCACCTGACCCTGCCACAGGTTTGCTGTTGTCGGCCTTGTGACCTCTACCCCTTGACCACGGCGGTACGACCCTTTACCACGACGGTACGATCCTTGACCACAACGGTACGACTCTTTGACCGTGGAGGGACGACCCTTAAGCACGACGGAACGACCCTTGAGCACGGTGATGCGACCCCTTGACCACGACGGCACGAGTCTTGGCTCTCTTTGAGTTGACGGTTGATACCAGTATCGCCCTACACACAGACAGCCGCTAATGGAGTGAGCTTACGACAGCGATAAAAATGTCTCCTGTAGTTAGAGCCTTGCAACGCCTTGCGTGCCTCCACACCCACGGGTGTTGTTGCATTTAAACAAGTACAGTGTCCGCAGAAAATCCTTGTCCGCCTCTCCGTACATTTTCAGAGGTGATGTCACACATACATTTTTGTACTTCGACATCCCTCCTTTGGCCTTTAGTACCGTCTGCAGGCGTCTGGGCGTGGGATTGGCAAGGTCCCTGAAGTGTTCTAGGTCTGTGTTTTAGGTTTTGGGTCTGATTGAGGCAATACGCTGATGATGTGCTGCAGGAAGCCGCATGAACGTGCGTTCTGAACGCCCACGCCCAGTAGTTTTTTTTCTTCCATGCGAGAATTCGGGCTTTCTCCTCCTTCCATTCCTCGCTCACTTCCCTAGCTTCGTGTACTCTCACCTTTTGCCATTCTACACTAAATCTCCCTGTTTAATATTTGCCACGCAGATGTCTTTTCCAATCTCACTTACTTTCACCATTCTCTTCTCACCCATAACTTTTCTTCTTTTCCGAAAGCCTCTACAAATGTTCACCCTCGCCTCCACAAGATAGTGATCAGGCATCCGATCAGCTGCCCCTCTCAGCACGTTAACATGCAAGTCTCTTTTGCACGCCAGACAATGGGTGTGTAATCCAATACATCCCGTTGACCATCTCTCCTACTAACATACGTGTACTTGTGTATGTCCCTCTTTTTTTATCAGGTATTCCCAATCACTAGGCCTTTCTCAGCGCACTACTCCACATGCTGTTCACCATTTCCATTCACATTACTGATTACCCAAAAGGCCTCCAGTTATACCCTCAGTACCCTCAACTGACACATTACTCAACGCATTTGAATCACCCATCATAAATGTTCGGGGTCTTGCATCAGAACTGCTGATACACTTACTTAACTGCTTCCAAAACACTTGCAACTCATGATCATTCTTCTCATGGCCAGATGCATAAGCACTAATAATGCCCCTCCCTCGCAACCCACTTTCATTTTTACCCACACGAGTATAGAGCTCACTTCCTTACGCTCTTTCACGCACTAACAAACTGCTTCAGCAATAGTGCTGACCTCGCATCGACCCTTGACTTTACTCCAAAGACATTTCCAAATCATTCTTCCCTTTTACCCTTGAGCTTTGTTTCACTCAGAGCCAGAACATCCAGGTTCCTCTCCACATCCACATACGTACTTTCTGTCTCTCCTTTCTTCTCATCGTGTTACACACATTCAGAAACCCCAGCCAAAGTCCGCTGGGAGGGTGAGCACTCCCTGCTTACCTCTTTCTGTTCCATCAATTATGAACTGAAATACGAGAAAGGAGCTGGGTGGGGGGAGGGGGTTCCAGTTTCCAGCTCCCGCCCGATTTAGTCGCCTTCTACGACAAGCAGGGAAAATGGAGAAAGAACTCTTTTTTTCCCCTGCTCTTGTATATTTGTAAAATTGTATATGTACCGGCGTTGCCCGATTCCTCCTCCTTATGAGTACACCACACCCTAAGCGACTATACAAGAGTTTTCCCGAGCATTTCACCCCAACAGCCAACAAATTCTTTTCTGTTAAGGAAGTTGATGAATGATTATTGGTAGCTGTGACTAGGGTCAGGCAACTTCGTCGCTGTGTTTACATGCATATGGGAAGACAGAAACGCCATTTAGATATCAGTTGCGAGGGAGAGTCAGGTGAGGATTTTGTAAGTTCTGTTGATTTATCTTTCATTATTGACATATGGTCAAAATGTACAATAGGCTGCTGCGTGACCGTCTTAGTCTGCTATACGGTAATGTAGACAATACACAAATGAGTGGCAAATAGGAAATCCACAGTGTTTTCAAGTCATGAGTTTTGTTAAAAAAATATGTGCTGTCACGGGAAGGTAGTTGTGGTTATCATTTATCATTTTTTACGAGTATATCAACCTGTACGTTAATCCGACACTATCATTGATAGTTTGCTGTGGCCTTGACACCGTATACTGAAGATGTAATGATCCACGTCATGCTCCGCCACACTTCTGTTTTTCTAAACCGTACATTTCCGACTGCAACACTAAATCACCCATCCTAAAGCTATCAGCGCCATGTGGCTTGAATATTATTTTACCAAACGAAAACAGTTTTTAGATACATAACCAATTGCTTTTTAGCTATATTAATGCTGTTTTGCCCATTTCAGATATGACAGCTGTAGAGAGTTTTTTACGGTGATTACCTGACTGGAAAGTTAATATTCGGACATATAGTGAACAAAACTTCGAATAAAGCGAAACATGAACCACGAAATAGCGACACCGGACGTCATTCAAAGTTTACAACAACAATCTACCCTGCTGTGGTAAGCGCCCTCGCCTTTTTATATAAATTTATTGGTTATGATAAAGGAAAAGCTTACGATTATGTTCTGATATGTTTATGTAGAGTTGAAAATGTATTAGCTGCGCAGTTTGATTTGGAACACTGTTTTATTGAATGATATAAAATAGGGTGATGGGGGGTGATTTGAAACGTTGCTTTACTGAATGATTTGTACTGTTGTCGAGATCTTGGATACTTGTCTGTAGTTTGTATCGATGTTGTCACTGCCAAGTCTTACTTTGAGTCGCTTCTCTTAGACATGAACTGACTGTTTTAGTCTTTATTCGCTCGTTCTGTTTTATGGTGTTTTAAGTGTATGGATAATTTTCACTTGTAACGAATAATAGAGCCTTACTTTTTATCCTCTAACTTCAGCATACGTGATTTAGAGGCGAGAAACGTCCGCCACCACACCTTCCCTCCCTGGCCACCACACCCTAAGCGACAGATGATACTGTTCAGTGGTTTCGACCATTTACTCTGCCATTTTCCCTCTTAATTCATCCCATGTTCACGGCACAACCTTCCCACTCAAAAGTACAAGATTCTTTCCCTAGATTATTACACATCAGCAACGAACAAATTTTATTTTGCTAAGGAAGTCGATGAATAATTATTGGCAGCTGTGATTGGTGGTTAGACGTCGTGTCAGGGAAATTCTTAACTGTGTTTGCATGTCATGGAAAGAAACTCCATTTAATTACCGGATGCGGGGGAGAGTTAGATGAGGTTTTTGTAAGTTCTCTTGATATACCTTTTAGAAATTGATTGTATTTGATTGAAAATGAACTTAAATATTTCCTTTTGATGAAACAGACCAGATTCATTTGAAAGACTTGCACTCGTGACAGAGGGGGATTTTGAAATATTCATTAACGTTGTAGGACCCAAAAATGTGATGAATAAAAGATTACGAAGAGCCATTCCGGTGAAAGATTGTTTGGATGTAACTCGACGCGATTTAGCCTCAGAGGACTCTTATAGGAGCTCATAGTATTTATTCAGTGTATCCACGCAACGTACTGGTGTGATGTTTACAGAAACATGCAAGGCTTTGATTGGAATAAGCATTGAATGATTACATTATGGTAATAATTTTGAGGATAATATTAACTATATCTAAATACTGCACGTGTTATAAGGTTACAGGCTACAATAATATGTGGGGAACAGAAAACGAGAATTACATAATCACAAAATGTCAGTTTCATTTCTTAGGAATACATAGAAACTATAAAGTTAAACATTTCTCTCTACCACTCCATGATAAAAATGATACACACCGAATACTTAGAACAGCGCAAAAACCCTTCCTGACTACGCACCAACGAACAACACAATCCTCATGGGAAAGTAATATTTCCCCGCAAGTGATGGAAAGAGTTTGGCGAGCTCGGCTAGGGTCGTAGACGGGTATTTACCAGCCGAATTCTCCTCTGCGATATCTGCTCGTTCGGATTAAAATACTCATATCAAGATGCACCTTAACACTGTTGCGTTGGTGTGGACGTGACTCTTGATAATGATCACACAGCGACCAACACGATTCAAACAATGTTTGACTATCAGGTTTAAGTTCGGGAAGACATTATGGGTAGGCGATGTAAATCATGCTGGGCGTCCATTTATACCACGATACACGAGTGTTATCATATGACTATTTTCCTTTTGTCTTTAGTTTATCACGACTGAAAAAGGTACAAGTGACCCTGAGGATTAAGTCGTTTTGCAAAATTATAGTTTAATGTGTAGACGGCGTCAAACTTCGTGTTTCAGAGCTTTCACTAACAACGGCTTGTGCTTGAATAATGAAAAACTCTTTTGGAAAAGGTAGCTATAGAAATCACAATCCTTAAGTGGCACTGATAAGGCTATTTCGTGGTAAAAAAAAAAAAAATGAAAACTCAGCGATTTATCGTTTGACTGAGTTGTTAGAGATACGACCAAAGTCGAGCCAGCGTAATAAGACATTTTATTGAGGTTTATCCCTCACTGGTTTATCACACGGACGTATATTGTATTGAAGTTTATCCCCCACTGGCTTCTCAGACGGTCCCATATTGTATTGAGGTTTATCCCCCACTGGTTTCTCACACGGTTCCATATTGTCTTGAGGTTTATCCCCCACTGGTTTCTCATACGGTCCCATATTAGGTACAGTATTGCTATTTGGTTGTTAAGCTACATGGGAAGATGCAAAATGACAACAGTAACAGAGCCACTGCTGATTCATGCCATATGTACAGGCAGAATAAGCTGTACTATTGAAAGCTATAGAAATGAATAACTTCTCTTTATTATTTGTTGTTAGCCTAATAATGGAGGAAATGGTAAAGGAAGGGATGAGGCATTATAAATGGGAGGAGAAATCACATTCCCACTTAGAGTCAGAATTGTTAAGACATGTAAGAATCATTTATATACAAATTGTTGAGTGTAGGAGGTTTTATACATTTGTGTGGTGATAAAGATTATTAAGTAGATCAGAAATGAAGAAGGTCAAAATCAATGGCTCTCTGAAAGCCAAAAATTCACCAGAGTTCCAACTACACAGTTTTAATAAAGATGATAATGAAAAAGGGAAGAACAATATATAGGTTCAATTGGCTTGAGGAAAGTGATATTGCAAGTATGGAATTCTAAGATTTTATGTCCGCAGTTTGTGGAAGGGAAACCAAAAAACATACAATATTTGAAAGGTGTTTAATCCTTAAATGACAGCTTTTTTTTTTTTCATGCACTTGGAGATAGAATTTTGCTGCTGTATATTGTGCGTTTTTTCCTTTCCGTCATTTTAAAAGGGATGATTAGAGTCTGTAACTGGACGAGGCAAGAGAAGAGGGAGTTTAGGATTATTTTTTTCTAATTGAGTTGCATGTGTCCATCGTTCATAAGTTATGGTGGACTTATGACCCTCATTCTTTACGTCGTAATGTTTCCTTATAACCCTTTGTCGCTACAGTATTCCATGAGTAGAAAACTATCATTGAGTCTCGTGTTTCTTGGAAGAAAAGGAGTTGCATGAGTATCAAATTGCAGGTAGAGTTAGACACTTGGTTGGGTTTTGAAGCTTGTCAATTTGGTGCTGATATCACCAGATCCTCTACCTTCCAGATACAGAGCAACTTCATGTTATTGTTATTTCTTCAGTATTATTCAACTATCTTACTTTATTTAAATACTTGCATTGTACTATTTGTTTTTTGGGCATTTCATTTATATTCTTGTGTGCAAATTGGGTTGAGAGAAATATCTTCCAGAATGTAAATCCCTATTGTCCCTGTGAATTGTTTGGGATGATATGATCCACCATCTGGTGTTTCCATTAAATTGTGATTTCCTGGAGCTCATCCCCATTGTAATGCAGGGGCCAGGAGAAAATGGAGGCAGCTGAGGGCAGCTAAGTTGGTTTCTAAATTAAGAGAGCTGAGTTACAATGAAGAGACGAGAGCTACAGATTTTCTTAGCATGGGTAAAGGTGAAATTATTTGCCTTTCAGGTTACTAAATCACTTGGATGACTTCAAGAGTGAAGAGTTCATGATATTGGGACCGAGTATCTTGTTATTGTAAGAAGAAACTAGGCAAAAAGCTCGTTAGAAAGGACATTAAAAGTATGGGACTGTTAGATTATAAGATTGATGGATGGTTGGACCAGATAAAGGAGCGAAATTTTGAATATTGGCAGCATGGAGATGCATTCAAAAGCTTCCTGATGGTAAAGAAAGTTCAAGATGAGTTTATGACTATCCCATTACTGAGCAAATAGGTAATTACAAGGAAGTAATTACAGATAATGAAGGTTTCTAAATAGGGATAGATTTAAGAAGCATCCACAGATTATGTAGAAGGCTGAAAGGAGGCAGTAACAGCATGTGTACTCTTGCTGTGTTAGCATGGAGGATTTTAAAGAGACGTGAGATGATTATGATGAATGACGATGATGCATGAATCATTTTAATGTGAATGAAGAGAATGATGTATATGTGTTGTCAGTGAAGAACACAATGGAGGGTTTTGCTGTGTAAAGTGACTATAGTATCACGAAGGTCAGAATGGAAGGGGAAACAATTATCATCGTGAAGGTCAGAGTAGATGTTGAAACGCTGTAGAGTGGATCTTGTAGTCTGATGGCCAGAGAAGAGGTTGAAACACTGTAGAGTGGTTTTGATATCTTGAAAGTCAGAGTAGAGATTGAAGCTCTATAAAATGGCTATAGTATTGTGACGATCAGAATGGAGGTTTGAAACACTGTAGAGTGGCTCTAGTATCATAAAAGTCAAAATGGAGTGTAGCACTTTATAGAGTTGCTCCAGTATTGAGAAGATTAGAATGACATTGAGGCACCATAGAATGGTATAATATAAAAAATGTTGTCTTCCCTCCCAGAAAAAATTTAGCAAAATTTGTAATATAGGAAAGAACTATGTGCCATTTAATCATAGATCCAATTAAACCCGGTGCATCATTGACATCGGAACTGTGGTATAAAACTTAAGTATTCAAATGTTGCTGCTTTGCCACCATTTAGAACCACAGGACATCCAGTGACCCACTGTGTTACCCTTCGCATTCATTTTCCTCTGCTCATCTTGGAGACTGAATAACTGAACCTTGTGGATATTACTGTGGGCTAGCTAGCAGTGCAGGTGAAGTATAACACCAAGACATGCCTACTATGAGTAAAGAGACCATTGATTCTTCCACTGGTAGGGGAAAAGAAAATTCATAATATACAGCATGTGGATAGTAGGTTGAATGCAACTGGAAAATCAGATGCTGCCATACGTAGTTTGGGCTGAGATGATTAATAAATGCCGAAAATAAAGGCAATTATAGAACAGTATAGTGGTTTCTGTTAGAATTGGCAAAGGTATGATGTTTGGAATTGAAAACTTTAAAAAAAAAGAAAAGCATAATGGCACTTAATTCTAGTGTTGTAATTGTAAAGTGTTGTGCATGAAACAGGAAGCAGACAATAGAGTTCACTAGTTATGGAGACTATTGCTGTGGCCATCCTCTTGAGGGACTTAGGGAACACAACAGGCATCACAGGTATAGATAGATATACACGGAACAATGAATAATTTCTGACTTTTGTTAAAAGATCAGACTAGATCAGTGTTGTAATCCTTTCTTTTATGCCAGTCTTAATCCAACCACATACATGTGGAAATATGTACCTGTTTATTGTTCATGGGAGAATATATTCCAACTATGTGTTTACCCACAGTCAACTGAAATTTTGACAGGTGTTTTAGGCATTGGTTTTGTGACTTCAGCAACAGAACTCTGATGTGGAAGTATGCAGAGTTCAAGCCTCTGGGGAGGATTATTATGTCAGGAATACAGTACCTTGTTTTCAGGTAATAATTTTTTATAATTATTATTTTAGTTGCTATTATGATCCCTCCAGTTCTGAAATATCTTGACTAGTTGAATGACTGCCTGAATTCATTAAATGTGTCTTTATTCTTTGCTAAGCCTAATAGCCTTGCTATTATTCACAGTACTCTCAACATCCTCCTTTCACACACCTTTCTAAATTCTGCAGTTTGTCACACAATAGATAGGCTTGCAAAAGAAAGACTCCTGGGTGTGAATGTGCTGAAAGGGGCAACTCGTGAGATGTCTGATCATTACCTGGTGGAGGCAAGCGTGAAGATTTGTAGAAGTTTTTGGAAAACACGAAATTATATGGGTGAGAAGGTCATGGAAATAAGTGATATTGGAAGAGGCTTGTGTGAAGAAATATCAGGAGAGATTTATTGCAAAATGGCAAAAGGTGAGACTAAATGAGGCTAGTGGAATGGGTGAAGAATGGGAGGTATTTAGGGAAGCAGTGCTGGGAAGTGCAAGAGAAGCGTGTGACAACTGACATATGGGCAGGTGAGAGAAGGTTGTCAGTGGTGGGATGAGGACATAAATTTGTTAAGGAAAGAGTAAAGAGAAATGTATGAGTGGTACTAACAGGGAAGGAGTGTGAAAATGGCATTTGGTCAAGAGGAAAGTGCAGGAATAGAAAAGGAGAGCAAATGAAGGTTTGGGTAAGTGAATATCAACAAACTTCAGTGAGAATAAGATGTTTTAAGAGTTTGATAGTGTGAGAAAAGCAAGAGAGCAAATGGGAGCATCAGTGACCAATCAGCAGCATCATAGAGTGAATTATATAAGTTTGCATAGAGAAACCAAGAGACTTATATGACAAAGGAAACATAGGTGCAAATCTTATATTGCCAAACCTTTTAATATTCAAGATTATCAAATGAACCTTATGATGATGAAATTTGAAAGTGGTGAAAAGAAAAAATTGAGAAATCAGGCAAGTAAAGTGGTGTTAAGAGCTCAAGGACAATAACTTCATTTCTCATATCACATGAAAACTTCTTACTCAACCATAAATATTTCTGATGATGAAAATTCTACAAATGCAACTGGTAATATTGCTGTGCCCGAACATGACAGCATTGGTTAAGAAGATACGATACAGCAAAAAAAACTACATAAAATCAAGAAACTCAGCAGCAAGAATTTCAACTGGATGTCCACAGCTAGAGCAGGATTTATAAGTAAAGCCACTGTAGATTTGACAGCAAGTGATAATGGGTCTATCAAGAAGACAAATGCTACCCAAATGCAATCATTTCAAATGAAACGTTTTAAGATTCCCAGTAACATTCCTTGAGATGCTGAGAATCATGCTTTTTCTCTTTGTGTCCTGACAAACTTCAAAATGGGGTGGTCTGTAAAAGAGATTGGTTAGGTTAGAGTATGAAAAACCAATCTTTGTACTATGCACCCAATTTCATTTTTGAAAGTGCTGCAAATGCATCAGTGTCCTCTGATCAGTCAGTATGGATCATTATCAGAGATTGGAGAAAGTTGAAAGACTTAATACATGAAAGCTTAGCATACCACAGTGAAAACTATATTTGCTTGGAGATCATCCAGTAGGGCAGCAGTAACTGGTTGTTCAATTGAAGATTTAGTTTTAGTTGGACTTGTATATAATTTGATATTTGGAAAATTTAGTGCATCCTGATTGTCATCCTTTTTCTCTGTAAGCAAGGCTTGGCTCTCTTTAGTTCTATTCTGTGGAAAGTGTCCATGCATAATTCAGCTCCTCAGTAAATATATTTTATTTTCATGAGAACATGTAAAACATGTTTGTAAATCTTATGAGAGAGAGAGAAAAAAAAAAGACATTTAAGTCCATTATCTCTCTACAGATATACGAAATGAGTTTTTTGGGTTATGTGGATCATTCTTGTAAATCATTCTTGCAAACAGCAATTGTTGGTGGGATTTGAAATGCAGACTACTTTTCAGTCATTGTTTCCACTCCAGATTATTCTCACAAGAAAGAAACTACTATAATAATTTAATCAGTTAAAAACTGTAGACAACTCAAAGTTTTCAATTGAAGAGTAGTTTATCTTGTTTGATTCCTTCACAAAAAAGCAAAGGAAAAGAAATTACTGCTACTGTACTAGAAATTGTAGAAGGCTCCAAGTTAGATTTCCAGTACTGCATTGGCCAAGCCTATGACAGTTGATGTGATATGGATGGGAATTACAAAATGTACAAGCAGTTCTGGTTGAGCAAAATGTAGACAGTAATTTCTTTAGTTGTGGAAACTAAACTCAAAACCTTATAGGTGCTGATTGCTGAATATTGGAAGGAGGCAATTGCTTATTTTGGAACTGTCCAACAAATTATAATCCATTCAACAGCATTTCATAAAGGTAGGAAATTATGAAGCAATATTGTCTTGTTTCACTGCATAGTATGTCCACTATTAGATGCTTTACACAGAATGATTTCATTAAAACAATTGTACACATTTTGATTTCCTGAGAAGAGCCTTAAATAATCTTGAATCTCTAACTCTCACTGCTCAGACTTGAAATTAACCTCACTCTTTAGAATACGTGATCAGATTTGATTGCATTCTCAGTCATCATTGTGTTGATAACTACTTAACAAAGATATCCCAAACTAAGTTGATGATTATTGAAGCTCACAACACTACCCCTAATATTAAGGGATAACACTGATATTCAAAAGTTTTTTGAACAATGGGATTCAATCCTGAAGGAATCCAAACTAATAAGAGTGAATCATGTTATTTCAAAAACGTTCTTCACGTCATAACTTACCTGCTGAATTAGATGTAGCGCTATAGTGTCAACATCATCTTTGTCATTATTGATTCCATGAGTTCAGGTTTTACATATGAATTTACATCACTGCAACTTTCTTGGAACCTCTTTGGTTCCTTTGGCAGTTTACAGTTCAAGAATCTGAGTACTGAAGATCTGTTTTTTGTAGGTGAACAATTTCAGCAAAAATACGAGGAAATCCCGAAAGAATTCTTGTACAAATTTATCTTCTTCACATGAATGTATGTGCAAAACCACAAACTGCATTGCAATCCAAACATTTTTCTTTAAAAAACACTTGAACTTGGAATACCTGACATATTTCCTAACATCACTGTTTCATAATGTATTCTTGTCAGCATGCCTGCAACTATGGTTTCAGGTGAATGCAACTTAGTGTATTGAAACAGAGAAAGTACTTTCACTGTTTAACTGTGGGACAAGAGTGTTTGAATGGGGTTGAAATGCTGATTATCAACTGTGACACTGCTTGCAAGCTAGATTTGATCATGAATTATTAATGCATTTGGAGAGACCAAAGCTAGAAAAGCATTTTTGTTTTATGAATAAGAATGTAACTTGATATAACAAAAATTGTGCTCCTTGCTCTCAGTTTCTGATTTTACTTAAAATTCCTTAGTTACAAGTGCTTTAAACAAAAATATATTAATTTTGCATATTTTTTACTTTAATTTGGGTTGCTGAAACAAACTGTCTTTTTGTGGTAGTAGTCTGTTACTTATGCTAGAAAAATTTATAATGATTAACAAGTGTATCTGCCTATCTATATATGTATGTGATGCCTGTTCCCACCTGGAACTTCATCAAGGAGGAGTCAACAACAATGGAGTCATACTGTACTGTTGATATGTTTATTTTCTCTTCTAGTGAAACTAACAAGAATAATTTGTGGTCCAATCATTGACTCTGTTGCATATTTGTTTTACTGATTTTTTTTTCTTTTTTATTTACATTGGAGGCTTTATTCATGGTAAAAAAGTCTACATCAAGGCTGGGCTTTAATTGAAATGTATAGAGGTTATGAAAGGGAAAAAGAAGATACAGTAGAAAGTACGTATGTATTCTGAAGGAAGTGTAAAACCTGCCTTTTGAAATGTGTCGTCTCGTTATTGGCAAAGACATGAGATGTTAGAGAGTTCTGTAGCTTCAAGGTGTATGAAAAGAAACAATTATCAAAATAGCCCACCATGGAGTTACCAATGGCCACATAGTAATCATGAAATGCAGCAGCTTGCAGAGTATTGTGTGGTCTAGCTAGTGGTGGGGGCATATGAGCAGCCAGCTCTCAGGGAGAATAAACAAAGTAATACCTAAAGAAGAAAGTGAACCAACTTTCCAGCTCAGGGCAAATTGATCAAGTTTTCAAGTTAGCCAAGGAGTTATAAGTTGGACCTCTTTTGACTAAACTCTATCCATATCCGGTAAGGATGAAGAGTTAGAACCACCTTTGATATAAGAGCATTACTCCATACAAGGACAGATTAGTCATTTATATAAATAGAGCAACTGTTCAGAAGGAAAGAAATTTTGACATCTAAATGGGATCCCATTTTCTTAGAGGCATACTTTTTATTTCTGTAATGTGGGGTTTCCAAGATGGAGTGGATGTTACGCTCATACCAAGTATATTCATTGCGTCAAGAGGTGGAATTACAGAATAGTCAAAGGAGCGAGGAAAGTTATTAGGAAATTTCAATGGAGAGATAGGAAGAAACTGGGTCTTAGATGTATTAAACTTAAACAGATTTTGTTTGCCCCACTGAGATACCATGTCCAAGTCTGAGTTTATGGAGGAAGTTGTGTCGAGATGAGATGTAAATCGAGTGAGAGTAGGAGCAGAATTGAAGGATATGGAGGAATACAGTGTTGAGTCATCAGCGTAAGAGTGCATTTGGTTATTTGAAGAAGAAATGAAATTGTTGATAAAAAGGAGAAAAAGTGTTGGAAGTAGGACAGAACTTAGAGGGACACCCTTGTTGATGGAGAAAGAGGGAGAAGCAGATCCATTAACAACCACCTAGATAGATCAGCCAGAGAGGGAGCAAGTTATGTGGGAATATTATGAGGGAGGGAAGCCACAAGAGAGGAGCTTGGAGATGAGACCCCAGTGCCACATTCAGGGGTTATAACCATACATTAGAAGGACAGGAAAGAAATATCATTAGTGAACCTTGCATTATGTAAGCCGTATGGCGATCAGAGAGAAGACTGTGAGATTCAAGATGTCTGAGGATATGGGAGTTGATGAGCGATTCAGAGACTGGAAATTGTAGTTGTCAAAACAACGGAATGATAGTTAGATGGGTTGGAAGTCACACTTTGTAGGGAAGCCAAAAGAGGGGAGCTTATAGGTGAGACTCCAATGCCACACCCTGTCAAAAGCTTCGGATATATCAAGGGCAACTACATAGGATTCCCAAAAATCTTTCAGGGTGGTACTCATACATTAGTAGGATAGGAAAGAATATCATTAGTGAACCTTGTGTTATGGAAGCCATACTGGTGATCAGAGAGAAGACTGTGATATTCAAGATATCTGGGGATATGGGAGTTGAAGAGTGATTCAAAGACTTTGGAAATGGTAATTGTCAAAGCAACGGGACAGTAGTTAGAGGGGTTAGAATGGTCACCCTACTTAGGGATGTGATTTGTCTGTGCATGCATCCAAGAAGAAGGGAAAGTTTTGGCTTTTGAACAGAAATGTAAGTTAGGAGCAAACGCAGGTGCAAGTTCAGAGGCACACAGGGATGGATGCCATCACAACCATAAGTCTTGCTCATGTCTAGAGAAAGAAGTGCTTTTCGGACAGTTTGAAAAAGATTACGGGAAGGGACATAGGATTGGTAAGAGGAGCATCAAGGGATGAATGAATGTTAGAGTCATCCAAATTAGAGTGAAAGGAGAAATGGTAACCAAAGAGAGTTACTTTGTCTATTTGAGAGACAGCTATATTACTGTTAGAACAGAAAAGTGAAGGAAAGGTAGATGACAGAAGTTGTTTGCGATGCCCTTAGCTAAACACCAGAAGGTCCCATCATTAGGGAAAACAAGGAGAGATCATCACACTTCTTTAGAATAAAGGAACATTTTGCCTCACAGATAACTTACTTGCAATGATTACAGGTGTGATAAACAATGAATGGGAGTTGAAGGAAAGAGACCTTTCCAAATTTGACATGCCTGACCCCTTGCCTAAGTGGCCTCAGAACAGGAATGGTTGAATCATGGATTGGGAGAAGAGGTTATCTTGGAGGAAGCTGGGATAAATGCTTCCATTCCCACAACAATAACCCCTGATATGCATTTAGCAGAGACAGAAGTATCGCTACATAAGAAACAGTAATTTACCTAAGGAAAGTCAGAAGAGAATTTTTGTAATTCATTTAAAGTATTTCATAAGAAAAATGTAACTGATATACTGGTAAATAAAACAGCAATGGTAAAGTTATGTAAGGTTAGGATATGCTGTCTTGGTCAGAACTATGAGTATGCCAGATTATGTGTTCTATTCTTTTATCTTTGTTTTGATTTTTTTGACAAATGTTTGGCTTATGAGCAAGGGTAATATATTTTGAATGATTGTAGATTAATAGATACCATGAATGCAGATTAATTAGCAGGTATATTGTATGACTACTTTAAAGGTAGTGGAAGACTGCAAAGATGCAGAGGTGACTGTTTCTGATACTCGACACAGCACGTGGGAGCAACAACGTGCGTTCATAATGGCCAATTTCACAACAAGTGGGACTCTTACCTTTACATCAAGCTTTTTGCAGCCATCTGACTCAGGTGAGGTCTGAGTGTTTTTAAGTCATTTCCATCATGATTTCATGGAATATCTCTTGTAATTTATACTGTTAAATTAAAATTGATATGATGGAAATTGCTTGTAATTCTAATCCATGCCAAAATGATAAAGATTTTTCTGATGTGTCTCTAATTTTCTTATGTGCTTTGTCATTAACCCATTCCACAAAGCATATGAAGTGGTTGATATCAAGTCGGTAACCTTACTTTTCAAAATCTTTAAATAGATCACTAACTCTACTTTTTAAAGTAGTGACTTCCTTAGCTTTAGATCTTATTGCTGAGAGAGGACAACTCTTTTTTTCCATACATTGAATTACAAAAACTTCAGATGACTTTAATTTGTTCACAAGACTTGAAAAAAATTAGTTCCTTTACCTTGCCCAATTTTTTGTGAGCATTTTCATCTCTCTGAAGATAGTGAGTGCATATTGTCCAAATATTTTGATGATAATCCTGGTTATTGACCATCTTGGGAAGTAGACATATATCAGTAACAAGAAGATCCATTCTTTGGTATACATGATCTTTGTTTGAACTTTAACTGTTAGTCCTTATTAGTTACTATACAGGGCACCTTTTTCCTTTTTTAAGGAATTGTTGAATATTAAGAATGGCATTGATTCATATGTGGCAAGTTTTGCTTTAACCATCTCATTCACTTATACTCCCCTAAAGCGATGGGTCCCATTCATTTTGAGGTGATGGCCCAGTATAGCTTGTCTGAAGAACTTGTGGTCCTTCTCTTATTTTGTAAACCTATAAAATGCATAGAGATACAAAGTTCTTATTGTTTTACTGGTAATGGAAGAGCAACAAACATGTTTTGAAAAGAAATTATGGTAATGAACACAATTAGCAATCACCATGGGAAAATAAAGACATACTGATAACCTTTGAGGGAAATTCTTTTGGTATTTGTATGTTATGGAGGATATATATATAATAACAGGAAACAAACAACAAAATTGAAATACTATAAGCATTCTAAAATGACTATATAGATATCTTGAAATGTCACATACAATCATCAGTTATCATGGTGATTCAAATGTGATCACGTATTGAATTAATGATGACCCCCATGGTCCATCTAGGAAATGCACTGTGGACCACTTGTGGGGAACTACTGCTCTAAAGGAAACCATTGACACCATTAGCAATTTACTATACAAAAGCCATAATACCAGTTCTGAAGTTTATTGGAAATTGCCTCTGTAGATAAAATATTTCTCTTTAATGGTTCACTTGATAAACTGGTTAAAGGTATTGACATGGGTAACACAGTGGATACTGCTTTAGCAAATATTTTTACTTCATTATGAATTAAGTTACCTAAGGAGTGTCCTAGGGTTCTGCTTTGGGAGACTTACTCTTCTTGATTTATGAGCTCAATTTGGCAGAAAATATGGACTTCTTAAATATGTTTGCAGATGATGAAAAGGTCATGGGGAAAGCGAAAAGCAACCAGGATTAAATATACTTAAAGGGGACTTAGACTCCGTAGTTGGTCTGATATGTGGTTGATGAAATTCATCTGGGCCAAGCCATTGTAAAGTAATGAGGGTGGGACAAAGTGAAAAAAGCCACAATATTCTTATTATCTTACAAGAAATAAGCCTCAGGGTTCTGTGTGTAAATGGGACTGGAGAGTTGACATTGTTCTTAACCTATCACTAGAGTCCCATGTTAAGAGAATAGTAAAGGAGACAAACTGTCTCTTTGCAGATATTAGAATAACTTTCAAGTATATGAATAAGGAAATAATTAGCAAGGTGTTTATATCCTATGCAAGGCCAAAACTAAAATCAGCCCTTCTCACACCACATATTGTCTTCAAACCTTTCAGTATCAGAATTACGAGAGCTGAGTTAACAGGATGGGGCTAGAAGCTTGAAACTTGTTAACCATAGAAGAGAGGAGAGTGAGGGCCTTTTAGATTTTATATCAGATTAATGTAGTAGACAGTGGACAGTTCTTCCAAAGATGTAGAGTTAAGATAATCAGAGGACATAGAATTAAATAAAGCAAGACACCTGTTAAGAATGATGTAAAGAAAAACTTTTATAGTATAAGAGTGTGGGATCAGTGGAATAAACTGACAAAGGGTGTGGTATATGTATACAGCATACAGAAGCTTAAAAGGTGTACAACAGCAGGAATGTTAAAGAGATGAGGCCCCACAGGTGCAAAATTCCCTTCCTGTATGGTACGAATAGATGATTACACTATCTTAGAGGAGGTTAAGAAAAGTCTTGGTCTTGTTTAAGATTTTTCTGGTTGTGCAGCTGTAACGACTTTGTTGCCATGGCCACCCATTGAGGGAGTTCCAGGTGGGAACAGGCATCAGAGATATAGATAGATAAATAGATAGATAGATAGTGCAGCAAAAAGAATATTCTTGATTTTGATGATAGCATTTCTTGGGATGAGATCTTTCTGACCTGAGGTTTTGGCAAGGTTGAACATCTGAGATTCAGATACCCTTATGTATTTTTTTATGAAGATTTCCTTTGAAGACTTCATACCATATGTCTGGTTCGGTATCTTGAAGAAGAGATTAACAAGGGAAACTCCTTTTGTGGTTTGCCTAGGCTGTTTGAAACTCTGTTCTGAGGTAACATTTTATTTAGGATGAAAGACTGCTTTTGTTGGCTCAACCTGGCTTGTATGTCATTGCCATGATGTCAGAAGGTATTTATGTGCTAGCCTTTCCAATGAAACTTTTCTTGGAAGAGTTTTACAATGGTCTTAGACTTTCCTCAACACTTTTGCCAGCCATATCTTGATCTAGATGCTGAGGATAAGTTTTGTGGGGATTGGGAATACCTCTTGTGAGGCAAAGGATCACTTATCATGTCACAGGACAACCTGTAGTTATGTTTGGGGTCATCTTTTTTGTTGGTGAAAAAGTTTCTTTTGAACCCATTTTGTTATGCTCTCATAACTCGTCTGACAAGCCAACCCTGGAGAGAAAAGTGAGTTTTTGAAGAACGAAAATCTGTTGCTCTTTGGGGTGACATCCTACAAGCAAATTTTCCAGTTGTCATTTTCCACCTTACCTTCCCACATCTTTTGAAAAACACTTCTCTCATCTGGTAGTAGTCATCATTAGGGTGATATTCTTGTTCTGAAGGATTATGAGGTGTTCTACTTGATGTAACCTGACATTAATCTGGATGATGACATCATCATTAGGTGGGTACTTCAAATTGAAGGTAAGCACTTCTGGGGTGAGCTTTTGCTGCTATTGGTGTTTGGGTGGTTCGCAAAGAGTGATCTTTTTTAACCTTACCAGAAGGTATAGGGTTATTTGACTCTTACACCTACACCTAGATATGTAGATGTTCTCATAGCTTGCTGGACATTGCCCTAGAGAGAAAGAGCTTTTCATTCTTCAAAACTTCATATTCCTTATCAGACTTCTTTTTTAAGGCCTCTTGTTTAAGTGCTTTCATGATAACAAAAAATTTTGCTTATTCAGAGATTGAATAACCTTCACCTAGCAAGTAGAGTGATTTCCTAAGAGGATATGAGCACATACCCAAAGATTTTTAGGAGGTGAGATTTGACTCTGGGAGACTTTCATGAGCTTGAGCAGGGTAAACCAAGGACATACTTGCTGTCCCATCTGTTCCTTGGTTCACTTCTCCAGGCCAAAAGCTATGGTTCTTGCTCAGCAGAAAGGTCATAAGAAGCCTGGTTCCATGTATAGCAAGGGTTTGGCAACATAGTGGGGTTTTGTTATGTACACTGTAGTTCATTAAGCTCCAACTTCTAACATTTTGTATACCAAGAAGGTAGGGCCACTCTCTGATGTTCATTTTAGACTTAACATGTAATGTTTTGTCCAAAACAAAATTTAGATGGGAGAATAACATGTTCTCAGTTCACCCTATATAAGCTTTAGAAAAGTCTTCAGAACCAAAACTCATTATTGTTTTGTCCCAATCTATCACTCCTTAGCTGAGAGCAGAGCTGTTCCATCCCACAGACGTAAGTAACACTTTGTTGGTCATGTATGTGTAAGTGCAGTCCATATCACTTCCTCTGAGCCCCATTAAGGATGTTAGATCTCAGTAGATTTGAACTGGTGTACTAATATTTTAGATATAAAATGATTTTTTTTCGAACATTCTGTAGTTAATGACAATCTGGAGTATGAATATTTTGGATTCATTCATATCTTTTTACCATGATGTTTGATAGTAGCTGTAGATGGATATTGATATTAATATGCAGAAATTATAAATGGTTTCACTGTGTAGGTTGATGTTCACTTTACATGTAGAGATTTTATTCTCTCATCTCTTGCCATTTTTAGGTATGTTTATTAGATTTCATATTTGTTGATGATTGCTTTAAGTGATCAAGCCTTGGAAACCTAAGGCACAGGCTCCTTTAGTCCATACATTCTTCATTTCTTGGCTTTGTTATGTATCTAAGGTTACTGAAACCTAAGTAATATTAATCCTACAAGAGCCTTTGAAAAAATACTGATTTTTACTGTCATGCATGATAATATATTTCTTAGAGTACTTGTATGCAAGATTCTAGGCTAACTAATTATACTTTATATTTGTCAGTTTCTACACTTTTAAACATAAGTTGTTATACCTTTTTATTAGATACAGTACTAAGTGGATATTTTTCTTTTTTGTTTTCTTTTCAGGTTATCTCATTTGTAAAGTAATAATTTCAGTGCTGTTTTGTTGGTAACAATTATTGGTTAAATAATCTGAAGCATGTCTAAAGAAATGTTCATTTGTAGGTTCCCCATTGTTAGAATTTTAGAAGTAACCTTCAAGTAGAAGAAAAATGCTGTTGATAATAGAATTATTGGATTTTCTAGGAAACTGTACTGTCTTTCTGTATTTCTTAGAATATCGTAAAATGCATGTTATGTTTTGATATACGTTAGTTTGACACTCCTACAAAGCAGCAATGTTCAGTGATTACGTGCATGTCATGGTTTATGTGATGCATGCTTTATGTATTTTTTCAAAGCAAGTTCCTCTCTTGCCCTTCATCCATGTAATTTTTCTATAAAGCCATCAAAACCACATGGTTCATTATGGTCAGATATTCAAACAGATTCAAGCTTAGTACAGTTAAAAAAAAAAGGTAACTGTAGAATGTCTTGAAGGGCAGTGTGACAGACCTACCTAAAATGCTGTTGTAATCACCTGCTAAATCTTTACCCTGTTCCCTATTCAAGACTTTATTCTGTCACATTTCCCCACTCAGCTTTTTATGCCACCAGTATCTTATTTTCAGGTCAGTAAGGTTAGGCTTTGCTTCAGTCAAGTTTAAATTTATTTATGAATAAGTTTACTTTTTCTGTGGATAGGCTCATTGTTCTTTTGGATTCTTCTTTTCATGCTATTCTTACACTATTAATTTATTCAATATAAACCTGACTGCTGTAGGTCATTTTCTTGCCAGTGTTTTTATTTCAGTGTTAGAGCCACCATTTTTATGTTTGAAGTGAACATTATAAGCTCTTCTCTGTTTGAAGTAATGGGGACGTGTGTGTGACTGTACAGGGTCACATCCTATAACATATTAATCAGCAAAGTGCATGTTGATGTGTCTTTCCTAGTACATTGTCTCAACATATGATCCATCTTGCTAACACAGTGCATGATAATTTGTCCAAGAGTGAATCAATATACAAAACATACTGATGTATTTTTGTTGGTATGTCTGTGCTGTTAAACAGGACAAGATATGGTGATTGATATATCTTTGCCAGGACTTAGGTGGTTGGGTGGTAGTGACAGAGTCACTTACAGTGTATGAGCCACTCTGGGATTACTTTATGCATAATGAATGTTATTAATGAAAATAATAATATTTGTAATGATAATGATAATAATGATGTCATATACTGGGGTTAACATGCTGTCAGTGGACTGACCAGGGCATGTGAAGCATACAGAATAAGCAATGGAAAGATCTTTGGGGCCTGATTGTGGATAGGAAGCTAGATAATGGATGTGAGTGGATGAAGCCTTTCTTCATCTGTTCCTAGTGCTACTTCGCTAATGCAGGAAATGACAATCAGGTATGAAAAAAATTATAATGATAACAGTCGGTTTAGTAAATTTAGGCAGTCAACCCCAGAAAATATATAGTTGAGATATTACAGACCTGGGAGGACATGCAAGTAACTAATAAAACTAATTATAAAAGGACTTAAGGTCAAGGTGAGGCTGGATGCTTCTGTGTTTCAGATAAGCACATAAGTGTATGTACATAGTCAATGTGGCAGATGCTCAGGAAGCTCAGTTTACTGAGTAATTACTGTGTTTTATACATTATGCATTTAGTGGTGATGAGTTGAGTGGGAAGTGATGAACAGTTATGTGTTGACTGAGTTACAAAAATGTAGTACTTGACATACCACATAACCAAGAGAAAACCAAGAAGTTTACTTGCCTTGTTCACATTGTTTTTAATGTTCACTGTGGTAGGTGTCGGATGTCTTGGACATCTCACATTTGGTATTATGAGAATACTTATGAAAAATTTATTCAGGGGTATATTTATGAATGGGTTGCATTAAAAAGATCTCATTGACCTCTCCTTGCATAGGCAAGGGCTGTTTTGGGAATGGCTCACTATCTCTGTTGAGTTTGTTTAGGTGGCTTGGAAATGTTTTCACCTTAAACCACTGATTTGACTTGTTCTTAAACTTTGTCATTTACCATAAGTTGTTGTATGGAAAGAGTTTGGTGATGAGTTTGAAGAATTGTTTAAGATCAACCAGTCAGGGATTTACTGTAAGCCACTTGAAATGGGAAACAGTTTAATGACTAAGGCCAACTTTTGTTTTTCATATAAATCTGCCCTAATGATTTAACACTTTATTTTCTCTGTAAAGCAGTACTGCCCTTTTAGGAAGCTGGTTACTGGAGGTTTTTGTTTTACTGCTAGTTACCAAGTGGTTTTCTTTTAAGTAGAATTTTCTTCCCTTAAATTAACTACAGTACAACTGCATAAATGAAGGGGAAGTGAGGGATTTATTTAGAAAGTTTTTTTATTGTAGAATCCTCATTTATGAATTCTTCTTCTTTTGCTTAGCATACCTTTTGCAGAAAAGCATGGCTTATCTTTTAAAAACTTTGAGGGTTTGAGAGTGCCAGCAAAAACAGGGTGAGTGGAGGAAAGTAGCAGCATGACATCATGGACAGAACACCTGCTTTAGCAGGGAATTGCAGCAGTGACTTTAAATGTTTTGTCATGCCACCCATCAGAACAGACTTTTGTTGATTTCTGTGCTTTAACAATGTTTGTGGCTTTATTTCTAGTATGTTTGTCTCAAACCAATGCTAGCCATATGGCTCTGATAGCTTTACAGGAGAACTAATGTACATGGTTGAAGGGTAAGCGAGGATTCTAGGTCAAAGTCATGCTTTTCACAAACTCAGTTTTTCTAGAAATATTATTTCTAGTGTATTTTGATGATTTGGCTTGCAGCACTACAAGTATAATTAAGTCTGAAAGAGTATATATTCATCTGTCTGTCTTTATATCTCTATCTATCTCTATCTATCTTTTTGTCTACATATCCTAGAGACTTTAACATTCCAACCCCAGATCCCTATTATGGGACTTCCACAACACACAGGAAGAGAATCATATCCACTGGCTAGGACCAGAGTATATGAGTGTGGTTGTTACATGTTTTTTTTAGGTAGGTGCGGTGGAGAGCAGCTGAGGAATAGATTTTCAGTACTATCAATGAGGAAATTTATCTTCATGTTGAACTGTGTGTTATTGAAGAGATTGGTGTTCAAAGTGTAGGCAAGCAAGTGTGACTTTTTGTTTGAATGGCGCATTTTTAGTTGGGATTTCAGGGTTGGTTTTGGGAAATGGATATTCAGTGGTTGCTGGGTTATGTCACTATGAATGCATTTTGTCAAGGTAGTGTTTGCTTGGAGGGTTGAAAGTGTGGGTTACAGGTGGCTTGAGTTAAGATTAGGATGAGCTTTTTTATTTCTACCGAGAGGGTGATGGGTGATTATGGATGGGAGGGGGCTGATGCTCTTGTATGATATTCGTTACTCTGTGTATTGAAGTAGGATTGTATGAGACTTAATCTTTGTTTTGTCATGTAGTTGTTGAATATTTGTGGTTGGTGTGATACTGATGGTTGTTCTGAGTACTCTTTTTGGGGGGCTTGCCGTGTTGTTATGCCTTCTTTTGAAAAAATGTGTGACCAGGCAACTGGGTTCAAAGTTGGTGCCAGTTAAAGTTCTAAAATCATTTAGTTTGTGTGCAGACTCTGTGTTGTTTGTGATCTCAAGGTAAATGATGTGTGTCTTCCACATGATACAAATGTTGGGATGTATGTCACCAACTTTTTTACATAATTCTTGGATGATAGTTATCATCCCACCATTAGTGAAAATGAAAGTGTTTTGTGAAATAAGTTTTGGGTTTGACCTATGGTCCAGCTCTGTGGTTTACTGCATTTTTAGTTAGTACTCCATGTAGGAGCAGGTTGGTGTTTGCTTCTTTTGGGCAGTGTGGTCCTTGATGATGAAATCCAGCAGTGTTGTAATGCCACTGATGAGATGAATTCCATGATGATGCAGCCTCATTATTGATGGCATCCATTTATTTTTGAGACCTTTCTTTCTGTGTGTTTGTTTACCTCTCAGTCTATATCTGTCTGTTTGTCTATCTGTCTTTGTCTGTGTAGCTAGCTGTCTGTGTACCTATCTGTATATTTATCTCTGTTTGTTTATCTACATATCTATATATCTATCTGTTTTCTTCATATTTATTCCAGACCATTTCAGTGAGATAAATCTAATTTATAAATGCCAAGACATCTTGTGGAAATTAATTTTATGAGACTAGTGTCCCCATCTCCAGTTCTATATGCTGGCAAAAGGCAGGGACACCCAAGCCTGGGGTAGATTTTGTACCTCCCTACCTTGAGTAAAATTTTTTGCCCGAAACAAAACTTGAAGGGCCAAAGCTGTGTTATATCAGCCACAGTAACTCTTCCTAGACAGTGCAGTCTGATGACTGCCATCCATCGTCAGCTCTTTTTATCTTACCAACTGAGGTCAACTCATGTGTGAATGCTGACTGACTGTTAGAAAGGTCCTGTTCATTGTCTTTTTGGTTGTTTGCCCAGAGTTAGTGTTATTGGTGATTTATAATTCCAGGCTGTAAAGTTATAAAAAGGAAATATCATACATGTGATTTCAGCAAGAAATACACATCATTATGGTTGAAATTGAATGCAGTTTTGTTGTATGTAGCTATATTCTTTCCATGCACATGGTTCAGAGGAGTTTGCAGGACAAGAGTCATATCCCCCCCCCCATACATATTCACCATTTCCAGCTTTAGCGAGGTAATGTTAAGAACAGAGGTCTGAACCTTAGAGGAAAAAAATATTCACTTGTCCCCCTTCTTTGTTCCTTCTTTTGGAAAAGTGAAACCGGAGGGGAGGATTTCCAGCCCCCTGCTCCCTCCCCTTTTAGTTGCCTTTTACAACACACAGGGAATACAAGGGAAGTATTCTTTCTTCCCTATCCTTAGGGCTAATGTTGGCAGAGAATAGTCCTCTGGGTGGGACCACTGGCCATAAAGTTTAGTGATGTGTGTGCATCAATGTAGTGAAAGTGCAGGGCAGTTGAATAGTAAGTGTTCAGTTTCTTCAGTGTGGCAATTGTGTCATGGGCATGAAGATACTTGGAATACATTGAAATGATGTTTTTAGTATTGTAAGGATGGGTAATGTTTGAAGTGTAGAGAGGAAACTGTGATTCATGTTTGTCTAGGGACTGTGGCTTCTGATGTGTGTATGTCTGGTGGGGTGGAGTTTAAGACTAAATTAGTGGTTATTTAGTGCTTTGTAGGTTATTTCATTGTGTATGCTTTTTTGTAATTGTTATGTTTGTTATGGGAGCGGGGGTCTTTGAGTATAGGTTGATGAAGTACGAGGTAGGCATTGGTGGTTAGTTATAGTGATTTGTATTGGAGGGGAAATATTGCTGTAGTATAGAATTGAGTGCTGAGCATGTTGAGGTGGGTTTGTATTCGAAGGATGTCTGTTTCATTATCTAGGTTGAGTGATTGTGGTTGTTAGGAGGCCACTAGTTGTTCTGAACTCTCAGTTTTGTGTGGTTTGCAGCTCTCTTATATTTGCTTTTGAGAGAGTGGAAAACCAGGCACATGAGGCATGTTTTAGGGTGGAGTGGATGAATTGTTTGTAAAGGATGCTGTAAGATTCTTTTTCTTGTCCAAATCTTGTGCCAATTAGTGTTCTAAGGGTACTTATTTTCTTTTTTTTGGTTGTTGCTATTGTATTTATGTTTTTGGTGTGGAAATGAATGTTTTGTGTATTGTATTTGATGCCAGTAACGGTTTGTGTTCTATTTAGTGAGAATGACTGGCCATTAAAGGTGACTAGTAGGTGTGAGTTGGATTCATGTTTGTGTGGGGTTAAAAGAGTGATTGAAGAAATGTGAATATGCAGACATACTGTTCTGGGTGAGCTATTGTTCCAACTTCATATGTAAATGCATATTATTGAACACATTAGCATCCCAACAAAAAAGTTTTTCACTGACTCACAACTTACGCTTTAGAGGTGAATTTTGTGTTGGGTGATTGCCTGTGTTTTAATCACTGCACACCCACATATCACATCCATAGGCTGAGCAATTCTTCCTAGTATATCAGGCTCCATGCTGATTAGATTTATCTGTTTACCTCTCCTGGTCTTCCTGAATACTTAATTTGTGCTTGCATTTCATTTCTCTTTTCTAACATATTGGAGTGCATTCAAACAAACATTTTCATGAAGCACATTCTCTGATTACCTGAAATGGTCTAACCTGTCCAACTTGTAACCATTCAGTTGTATCCCACATTCTGAATATTACCTCCTAGACACAGCTTATTTGTTTATAAAGTACTGTATTTATATTCACCTTCAGCCTCCTGTGTTTGCAAACTCCAAATTCTCTCACAGTATTTTGCAGTTATTGCTCTGTTATACCTGTCTGCACAGTATCATCCACTAAGAACAAAGTTAGGCACTTTTAAACTATTTTAAGTTTTACACTGGTTATAGTACTTGCTATGACCTCCAGTATGATAACATCCATGTGGATACTAAACAGTCTTGGAAAAATAGTGTACCCTTCTTGTACCCTAACTCTTTCCATGCCATGTCCTGATTTTTTTTTTTTTTTTTTTTTTTTCTTTTAAATCTTTTCCTGCTTCCATCAAGATTCTGGTCATTTAACATATTCATAAACCCTTTCCTTCTACCATGGTCATTTTTCATCATCTCATTGATGTCTCATTGCTGATAACCAATTCACACAAATATGCACCTCTAAATATCCATACACCATAGTTCATCCCGTGGTGTAGTGGTTAGCATTCCTGACCGTGATGCATTCACGGGCCTCCCAGGGTCGAGTGCATAGGTTCGAATCCTGGTTGTGGCAGTCGGTCCACAGTTAACCCAGCTGTTCATCCACCCCT
>JAYMFT010071794.1:0-14559 GCA_038088735.1 Panulirus argus
GAGCGCATAGGTTCGAATCCTGGTTACGGCAGTCGGTCCACAGTCCACCCAGCTGTTCATCCACTCCTAGGGGTTGGGCGATAAAATGGGTACCTGGCTCAGGCTAGGGTATATATATATATATATTTATATATAGCGTTAATTGGATGGCCTTGATTAGGGCCCTAGCTGCCCGTGGCGTCTCAGCTAACATAGAAAAAAAAAATATGGGTTAGATTGCTCATTGCAGCCACATAAGAGTGACCAAAGACTCCACACAATATAATATAGTAAGGAAGCAGCAGCCTCTTCCGTATGGACTTAGCCCCAGGAGATTCCTTTGTGTCTAAATCACCTCAGAACTACATTACAGTAGGCTGAAATGTCATCCATGATCTTGTAATCTTCCTTTTCATAAAATAGTACACTTCGCTACCATACTTCTCTAGGCATCCTCTAAACTCTTAACATGCAGTCAGGCAAGGTGAATTACTCTTAAGTTAATCTCAGATGAATATTATTTACTGTATTTATGTCTACACTGTATATTCTTAAGAAACTTCCCTTTTCACATCTTACATGATCAGGAATTTATTGCATTTGTTGTAAATTTTGACAAATTGGTATGTCCTACCGTTTCATTTATAGGTTGGACGTAATGTGGTGCATTCAGTTCTTTTCTTTTTTGTAGTGGGTGGAAGGTCAATTCAAGAAAGTGAAGCTTACTGTAGATGTAAGTGGACTTGTTCATCTAAAAGGATTTTGTTGGTTTTGCTGTCTGTGCAAAATTATTTTTTAAGTAGGGAGTTTCTGTGCCATAATACTTCCTAAGCTTGGGTTTATCCATTTGTCATAATAATATATTTTAGTCCAGAATATATAGATAATTGCCTTTTTATATCAGTTGTCCATGTGTAGTTTTTTCATACTTGAGTGCCATTTCCCGTGTCAGTGAGGTAGTACGAGGAACAGATGAAGAAAGACCGCATCCGCTCACATTCATTCTGTAGCTGTCATATGTAATGCACCAGATCCACAGCTCCCTGTCCTTGATTGGGCCCCACAGACCTTTCCATGGTTTACCCCAGATGCTTCAGATGCCCTGGTTCAGTTCACTGACAGCATGTTAACCCCCGTATATGTCATCATTCCAATTCACTCTATCCTGTGAGTGCCTTTCTCCCTCCTGCATGTTCAGGCCATGATTGCTCAAAATCTTTTTCACTCCATCCTTCCATCTTCAGTTTGGTCTACCCATTCTTGTTCCCTCCTCTTGCCACACATATATCATCTTTGCCAACCTTCCCTCACTCATTTTTTCCATATGTCCAAACCATTTCAGCACACCTTATTCATCCCTCTCAACTACACTTTTTTTTTTTCACCACACCTCTCTCTTACCCGTCCATTATTTACTCAATCAAACCACCTCACACCACATAATGTATGCAGACATTTTCTTTCTAACATATCCACCTTCCTCCACTTAGCCTTAATGACAGCCCTTGCCTTGCATCCATATAATATTGTAAGGACTACTATACCTTCAAATACATCTATTTTTGCCGTCCCTAAGAACGATCTCTTTACATATTCTTCAGCATTCCCAGAACCTTCACTCTCCCTCATGCAACCTATGCTCACTTCTGCTTCCTTCTATACACTGTCATGTCCACTTTCTGGCATCTAAAACACTTCTATACCTCCAATTTTTCTCTATTCAGACTCACACCCAAACTAACCAACCTTGCTAAACCTAGTAACTGCTTTTATTCACATTTACTCTGAATTCTGTCCTTTCACACACTCTTCAAAACTCAGTCACCAACATTTGCAGTTTCTCACTCGAATCTGTCACCAGTCCCGTATCATCAGCAAGCAACAACTAACTCATTTCCCAGGTCCTCTCATTCCCTACAAAAAGCATACTCACCCCTTTCTCCAAGACTCACATTTTTTCTATGTTAGCTGAGACAGCACTGGCAACTGAGGCCCTAATCGAGGCCATCCCATTAATGCTATATAAACATATACCCTAGCCTGAGCCAGGTACCCATTTTAATGACCAACCCTTAGAGTTGACTGTGTGCCGACTGCCACAACCAGGATTCATACCTATGTGCTCGACCCTGGGTGGCCCGTGAATGCATTTCAGTCAGTAACACTAACTGATACACCATAGAAGTCCACCCTCACCACCCCATCCATAAATAAGCATGTAATGTAAGCCCAGATTTCACTTAATGTTGCAGAGCAATTAACATCTTTCCCCTTTCCTTCCCATATTTTGCCTTTCTCTTTTGCAGTCTACAGTCACATTAATTTTCCAAGCTTTCATTTTTTAATTATTTATTACCCTGCAGGAGATGTCACACAAGAAAGATTCTGATAAAGTGGAGGCCGTAGCAGAAGTCCAACCAGAGGATATCGTATTAGGTTTTGAGAGGTTAGTACTGTTATATGGATAAAGCTCTATTAGTTGGTCGTCCAGTACATAGTTCCGTAGTGTACAGTATAATGAATCATATATCTTATCATTCCTTTCCTCACTTTCCTCTGTTTTGTCTTCATTCACTTACTAGCTGTCATAATTATCAGATATGACATTTCTTCATTGTTTTCATCAGTTTTCATTGTTTTTATATATAATGCCATTTATAAACCAAATATTCTCAAAATAGCACCTTATGACACATGTAACCACATTACATCATGCTCTTTCTTTTGTACTATGAATAAGCTTTTAAGACTAGAGAAAAACATAGATAAAAGTAGATTGAACATGTGTAGGCCTGTAAACTTTTTACTTAAGATGAACAGTGAAGTCCACATGCTTTAAGGTCCTACTTTGTTTTAGTTTCATCACTTCTGTATGCCAGTTAATTTCTCTTCTGTCAATAATTTTTTTGTTGGAGGCTCCAGCCATGGACAAAAGTCCACATAAGGGCCATGCCATAATTGAAATATAAGTTTAATGAAGGGAAAAACAAGTAACTTGGAAAAGTATTTATGAATTTTGGAGGAAGTGAAAAACCTGTATTTTAAAAAGTACCAGGTCATAGTTATATGGAAAAACATGAAAGAGTAGAGAGTTCCAAAGCTTAGAGATGTGGGGAAACAAGTAGTTATCAAAATGGCCCACCCTTAAGTTGCTAATGGCTACACAGTAATCATATGATGCAGCAGCTTGATGAGATTTGCATGATCCAGCTTGTAGTGGGGACATGCAAGCAACAGCTCTTGGGAGCAAAAATTAGATTAATACCCTTAGAAGAGGGAAAGTGAACCAACACTGTGGCAAAGAGAAAGTGGTTCAAGTTTTGAAGTTAGCTTTGGAGAGTTGATCCATTGGATATTTTTTAACTCAACTCTGTCAAAGAAAGAGGCACATCTAGAATCACCCCAGATGTGGGAGCAGTACTCCATTCAAGGTTGGATCAATCCACCTCCACATGTGACAGTAAGGTGTGGGAAATTGCTGAGTGCTGCTATTGTGAGCCTGATGGGACTTGACCGATCTAGACCCCATTGCTTATGGATGTGAGATGGAGGGTATTCGATTACTAGTAATCAAATAGTCATTTCCCTATTAGGGGGCGATCATAGCTGAGTGGTTAGCATTCCCAGGTACCACAGAAATGGTGCAGGGTTCGAATCCTTGCTGTTTAAGGGCATTATGGATTCTATGAAAAGTGAACATTTATAAGTACTGTATTTTTGTTCATATACCTCCAAATATGACAGTTTTCATTGTTCTTATATATAATGCCATTTATATAACAAATATTCTCAAAATAGCACCTTATGACACATGTAACCACATTACATCATGATCTTTCTTTTGTACTATGAATAAGCTTTTAAGACTAGAGAAAAACATAGATAAATGTAGATTGAACGTGTGTAGGCCTGTAAACTTTTTACTTAAGATGAATAATGAAATCCACTTGCTTTAAGGTCCTATCCACTCAGAGCCATTGGACTTGACTTGGGAAGCCCAACTACTCTGTTTTAGTTTCATCACTTCTGTATGCCAGTTAATTTCTCTTCTGTCGATAATTTCTTTTGTTGGAGGCTCCAGCCATGGACAAAAGTCCACATAAGGGCCATGCCATAATTGAAATATAAATTTAATGAAGGGAAAAACAAGTAACTTGGAAAAGTATTTAAGAATTTTGGAGGAAGTGAAAATCCTGTATTTTAAAAAGTACCAGATCATAGTTATATGGAAAAACATGAAAGAATGGAGTTCCAAAGCTTAGAGATGTGGGGAAACAAGTAGTTATCAAAATGGCCCGCCCTTGAGTTGCCAGTGGCTACGCAGTAATCATATGATGCAGCAGCTTGCTGAGAATTGCATGGTCCAGCTTGTAGTGGGGGCATGCAAGCAGTCAGCTCTTGGGAGCAAAAATTAGATTAATACCCTTAGAAGAGGGAAAGTGAACCAACACTGTGGCAAAGAGAAAGTGGTTCAAGTTTTGAAGTTAGCTTTGGAGAGTTGATCCATTGGATATTTTTTAACTCAACTCTGTCAAAGAAAGAGGCACATCTAGAATCACCCCAGATGTGGGAGCAGTACTCCATTCAAGGTTGGATCAATCCACCTCCACATGTGACAGTAAGGTGTGGGAAATTGCTGAGTGCTGCTATTGTGAGCCTGATGGGACTTGACCGATCTAGACCCCATTGCTTATGGATGTGAGATGGAGGGTATTCGATTACTAGTAATCAAATAGTCATTTCCCTATTAGGGGGCGATCATAGCTGAGTGGTTAGCATTCTCAGGTACCACACAATTGGTGCAGGGTTCGAATCCTTGCTGTTTAAGGGAATTATGTATTCTATGAAAAGTGAACATTTATATGTACTATATTTTTGTTCATATACCTCCAAATATGACAGTATTTTTTGTTAAATTGCTGACTACTTGTACTGTGAGCCCGATGGGACTTGACTGGTCTAAATCCCTTTGCTCAAGGAAGTGAGACAAAGGGTATTCGATTACTAGAACCCGAATAGTTATTCTCCTATTAGGGACTATCATAGCTGAGTGGTTAGCATTTCCAGATATTATGCAAATGGTGCTGAGTTCGAATCCTTTTTGTTGGAGGGCATTATGTGTTGTATGAAAAGTGCACGTTCATATGCATTATATTTGTGTTCATAAACCTCCATGGGTGGCAGTAAGTTTTGTAAAATTGCTGACTATTGGTAATGTGAGGCTGATGGGACTTTATCTGTCTTGCCCCCGTTCCTCATGGATAAGTAATTGAATAGTCATTTCCCTATTAGGGGCAATCATAGCCGAGTGTTTAGCAGTCCCAGCTACAACGCAAATGGTGTGGGGTTCGAATCCTTGCAGATGAAGGGCATTACGTTTTCTGTGAAAAGTGCGCATTCATATGCTCTATATTTGTGTTCATGTATCTCCACGTTTGACAGTAAGTTCTGTAGAATTGCTGACTATTGGTAATGTGAGACTGATGGGACTTGACTGGTCTTGACCCCATTCCTCACAGACTTGTGACGAAGAATATTCGATTATGAGTAATCAGTTAGTCATTTCTCTATTAGGGGTGATCATAGCTGGGTGGTTAATGTTCTCAGTCATTTCTCTATTAGGGGTGATCATAGCTGAGTGGTTAATGTTCTCAGCTACTACGCAAATGGTGCAGGATTCGAATCCATGCTGTTCATGGGCATTATATGTTTTATGAAAAATGCACATTCATATGCACTATATTTGTGTTCATAAACCTCCACATGTGACTGTAATTTCTATAAGATTGGTGACTACTGGTAATGTGAGCGATCACAGCCAAGTTGTTAGCGTTCCCAGCTTCCATGGAAATGGTGTAGGGTGTTTGAATTCTTGCTTTTGTAAAGCATTAAGTACTCTATGAAAAGTGCACGTTCATATGCACAATATTTGTGTTCATATACCTCCGCATGTCATAGTAAGTTCTGTAAAATTGCTGACTATTGCTAATGAGAGTATGATGTGACATGATCAGTCTAGACCCTTTTGTTCATGGATGAGACAAAGGGTGTTTGATTAATAGCAATCGAATAGTCAGTTCCCCGTTATGGGCGATCATAGCCGAATGGCTAGCATTCCCAATCCTTTTTGTTGGAGGGCATTACATGTTTTTTGAAAAGTGGGCGTTCATATGCACTATATTTGTTTTTATTAACCTCTCTGTGTGATAGTAAGTTCTGTTAGATTTATGACTTCTGGCAGTGTGAGCCTGATGGGACTTGACCGGTTTAGACCCGTTTTATCATGGGCATGAGACGAAGAGAAATAGTCATATCACTGTTAGGGGCAATCATAGTCGAATGATTTATGCTCCCATATATTGCGCAAATGGTGCGGGGTTCGAAGCCTTTCTGTTGAAGGCATTATGTATTCTATGAAAAGAGCGCATTTCTATTTACTGTATTTGTGTTCATATACTTCCACGTGTGACAGTATGGTCTGTGAAATTGCTGAATACTTGTACTGTGAGCCTGAAGGGACTTGACCGGTCTAGAACCGTTGCTCGTGGAAGTGAGACGAAGTGTATTCTATTACTAGTAATCGAATAGTTATTTCCCTATTAGGGGTTATCATTGCCGAAAGGTTAGCGTTTCCAGCCATCACGCAAATGTTGTGGGGTTCGAATCCTTTCTGTTGGAGGGCATTATTTGTATGAAAAGTGCACGTTCATATGCACTATATTTGTGTTCATATACCTCCATGTGTGAGACAAGGTTCTGTAAAATTGCTGAATACTGGTAATGTGAACCTGATAGGACTTGACCAGTCTAGATCCTGTTGTTTATGGACACGAGGCGAAGGGTATTAGATTACTGGTAATGAAATAGTCATTTCCCTATTAGGGGCGATCATAGCCTAGTGGTTAACGTTCCCAGCTACCTTGCAAATGGTGCAGGGTTCGAATCCTTGCTGTTAGAGGACATTATGTATTCTCTGAAAAGTGCGCGTTCATATACACTCTATTTGTGTTCATAGACCTCCAAATGTGATGGTAAGTTCTGTAAAATTGCTGACTACTGGTGATATGAACCTGATGGAACTTGACTGGTCTAAAACCCGATGCTCATGAACGTGAGACGAAGGGTATTCGACTACTAGTAATTGATTAGTCATTTCCGTATTAGGGGCGATGATGGCTGTGTGGTTTACGTTCCCAGCTACCACATAAATGGTGCGGGGTTCGAATCCTTGCTGTTCGTGAGCATTATGTTTTATGAAATTTGCGAGTTCATATGCACTATATTTGTGTTCATATACCTCCACATCTGAGAGTAATTTCTATGAAATTAGTGATTACTGGTAATGTGAGCATGGTTGGACTTGTCCGGTCAAGACCCATTTGCTCACGGATGTGAGACGAAGAGTGATGATTATATCACTGGTAATATGAGCCTGAAGGGACTTGACCGGTCTTGACCCTGCTGCTCATGGAGTTGTGACAAAGGGTATTCGATTACTAGTAATCGAATAGTCATTTCCCTATCAGGGGCGATCATAGCCGAGTGGTTAGTGTTCCCAGGTACCACGCAAATGGTGCGGGGTTCGAATCATTGCTTTTGGAGGGCTTTATGTGTTGTATGAAAAATGCGCGTTCATATGTACTATATTTGTGTTCATATACCTCCACATGTGACAGTATTTTCTGTAAAAGTGCTGACTAGTTCTGTGAATAGTCATTTCCCTATTAGGGGCGATCATAGCCGAGTGGTTAGCGTTCCCAGCTACCTCGCAAATGGTGCAGGGTTTGAATCCTTGCTGTTGGAGGGCATTATGTATTCTTTGAAAAGTGCGCGTTCATGTTCATTATATTTGTGTTCATGTACCTCCTCTTTGGACAGTAAGTTTTGTAAAATTGCAGACTCCTAGTAATGTGAGCCTGATGGTACTTGACCAGTCCAGACTCCGTTGTTCATGGACGCAAGACAAAGGATATTCTATTACTAGTAATCAAATAGTAATTCACCTATTAGAGGGTTGGAATCCTTGCTATTTAAGGGCATTCTGTATTCTATGAAAAGTGAGCGTTTATGTGTTCTTTGTGTTCATGTACCTCCAAGCGTGATAGTATGTTTTGTTCAATTGCTGACTACTTGTACTCTGAGCCTGTTGGGACTTGACCGGTCTAAAACCCATTACTCATGAAAGGTAGACGAAGGGTATTCGATTACTAGAAATCGAATATTTATTTTCCTTTTAGGGGCTATAATTGCCTAGTGGTTATCGTTTCCAGTTATCACGCAAATGGTGCGGGGTTCGAATCCCTGCTGTGGAGGGCATTATGAATTGTATGAAAAGTACGCATTCATATGCACTAAATTTGTGTTCATATATATCTATCTTTTTGTGACAGTAAGGTCTATGAAATTGGTGACTACTGATAATGCGAGCCTGATTGGACTTGACAGGTCTAGATCTGTTTTTTTTATGGACTTGAGATGAAGAATGATAATCATGTCACAAATGGGGCCAATCATAGTCGAATGTTTAGCGTTCCCATCTACCACGCAAATGGTGCGGGGTTCGAATCTTTTCTGTTGGGGGGCATTATGTGTTATATGAAAAGTGCGCGTTTATATGCGCAGTACGTTCTGTAAAATTGCTGATTACTTGTAAAATGAGCCTGGTGGGACTTGACCGGTCAAGAACCCGATGCTCATGGAAGTGAGACGAAAGGCATTCGATTACTAGAAATCAAATAGTTATTTCCCTATTAGGGGCTATCATAACCAAGTGGTTACCTTTTCCAGTAATAAGGGAAATGGTGCGGTGTTCGAATCCTTTCATAAGCTCAAAATTTGTGTTCATATACCTCCACGTGTGACAGTAAGTTCTGTAGAATTGCTGACTACTGGTAATTTGAACCTGGTGGTATTTGACTGGTTTAGACCCCGTTGCTCATGGATGAGACAAATGGTATTCGATTACTAGTAATCGAATAGTCATTTCCCTATTAGAGATGATCATGGTCGAGTGGGTAACGTTCCCAGCCACAACACAAAATATGCCTGGTTCGAATCCTTGCCTTTGGCGGGCGTTATGTATTCTATGAAAGTGAACGTTCATATGTACTATATTTGTGTTCATATACCTCCTCGTGCCATAGTAAGTTCTGTAAAATTGCTGGCTACTCCTAATGTCAGCCTGAAGGGACTTGACCGGTGTCGATCACGTTGAACATGGGTGTAACACGAAGGTTATTTGAGTGATAGTAAACAAATGGTCATATCACTATTAGGGGCGATCATAGGCAAATGGTTAGCGCTTCAATCTTCCATGGAAATGATGTGGGGCTCGAATCCTTTTTATCGGAAGGCATTATGTGTTTTTGAAAACTGAGTGTTCATATTCACTATTTGTGTTCATATACCTCCACGTGTGACAGTAAGTTCAGTTGAATTGATGACTGCTGGTAATGTGAGCCTGATTGGACTTGACCGTTATAGACCCGTTTGCTCATAGAAGTGTGGCGATGAGAAATAGTCATTTCACTATTAGGGGTGATCATAGTCGAATGATTAGCGTTCCCATCTGCCACGCATATGGTGCGGGGTTCGAATCCTTTCTGTTCGAGAGCTTTATGTATTCTATGAAAAGTGTGCGTTTATATGAATTATGTGTTCATATTAACTCCACTTGTGACAGTATTTTCTGTGAAATTGCTGACTACTTGTACTGTGAGCCTGTCGGACTTGACCGGTCTAGAACCCGTTGCTCATGGAAGTGAGATGACGGGTGTTCGATTACTAGTAATCGAATAGTTATTTCCTTATTAGGGTCTATCATAGCCGAGTGCTTAGCGTTTCCAGCTTCCACTCAAATATTGCGGGGTTCGAATCCTTGCTGTTGGAGAGCATTACTTGTTCTGTGAAAAGTGCTCGTTCATGTGCACTATGTTTGTGTTCATGTACCTGTAAAATTGCTTACTACTGGTAATGTGAACCTGGTGAGACATGACCGTTATAGACCCGTTTGCTGATGAACGTGAGACGAAGGGTAATCGATTAGTTATTATCCTTTTAGGGACAATTATAGGCGAGTGGTTAACGTTCCCATCCAGCGGGGTTCCCATCCTTGCTTTACGTGGGCGTTATGTTCCATGAAAAGCGCATTTCCATATGGACTATATAATTCTATGTTCATATCTCTCCACATATGACAGTAATTTCTATAAAGTTGGTTACTGCTGGTAATGTGAACGTGATTGGACTTGACTGGTGCAGACCCCGTTGCTCATGGACGTGAAAGGAAAGGTATTCGATTACTAGTAATCGAATAGTCGTTTGCCTGTTAGGGGCTTCAATCCCTGCTTTTGGAGGGTATTTGGTATTTTATGAAAATTTTGTGTTCATACGCACTATATTTATGTTCATATTCCTCCACGTGTGATAGTAGGTTCTGTAAAATTGCTGACTACGGTTAATTTAAGCTTGATGGGACTTGACCGGTCTAGAACAGTTTGCTCATCACTGTTAGGGGCGATCATAGTCGAATGGTTAGCGTTCCCATCTACCACTCAAATGATGGGGGGTTCGAATCATTTCCGTTTGAGGGTAATACATATTTTATGAAAAGTGTGCGTTTGTATGCACTGTCTTTATGTTCATACATCTCCACGTGTGACAGTAAGTTCTGTTGAATTGCTGACTACTGGTAATGTGAACCTGATGGGAATTGACCCGTCTAGACCCAGTTGCTCATGGACGTAAGACGAAGGGTATTCGATTACTAGTAATCTAAGTAATTTCCTCATTATGGGCGTTCATAGCCGAGTTGTTAGCGTTCCCAGCTACCACGCAGATGGTGCGTGGTTCAAATCCTTGCTGTAGGAGGGCATTATATATTCTATAAAAAGTACGCGTTCATGTGCACTGTGTGTTCATATACCTCCACGTGTCATAATTTATTCGGTAAAATTGCTGACTGCTGGTAATGTGAGGCTGATGGGATTTTACCGGTTTTGTTCCCGTTGCTCACGGACTTGTGTTGAAGGGTATTCGATTACTAGCAGTCGATTAGTCATTTCCCAATTAGGGGTGGTCATAGTCGAGTGGTTAACATTCCTACTTACTGGAGAAATAGGGCGGGGTTCGAAATCTTGCTGTTCGTGGGCATTGTGTTTCCTGAAAAGGGCACGCCCATATGGACTATATTTGTGTTCATAACCCTCCACGTCTGACAGTAATTTCTATAGAATTGGCGACCACTTGTCATGTGAGACTGATTAGACTTTACTGGTGCAGACCACGTTGCTTACGGACGTGAAACGAAGGGTATTCGATTATTAGTAATCGAATCGTCATTTCCCTATTAGGGACGATCACAGCCTAGTGGATAGCATAGTCAGCTACCTTGGGAAAGTTGCGGGGTTCGAATCCTTGATTTTGGAAGGTATTATGCATTTTATGAAAATTTTGTGTTCATATGCACTATATTTGTGTTCATATACCTCCACGTATCACAGTAATTTCTGTTAGATTGCTGACAACTGTTCATTTGAGCCTAATGGGACTTGACCGGTCTATACCCGTTTGTTCATGGGCGTGAGACGAAGAGTAATAGTGATATTACTATTAGGGGCGATCATAGTCGAATGGTTCACGTTCCCTTCTACCACGCAAATGGTGCGGGATCCGAATCGTTTCTGTTGGAGGGCATTATATTTTTTTATGAAAAGTGTGCGTTCATATGCATTCTTATTTGTTTTGATATATCTGCCCGTGTGACATGAAGTTCTGTTAAGTCGCTGACTATTAGTAATGTGAGCCTGATGGGTCTTGACCGGTCTAGATCCCGTTGGTTATGGACATTAGACGAAAAGTAATAGTCATTTTCCTATTAAGGGCGATCATGGCCGAATGGTTAACGTTCCCAGCCACCACACAAATGTTGCAGGGTTCGAATCCTTACTGTTGGAGGGCATTACGTGTTCTGTGAAAAGTGTGCGTTCATATGCACTATATTTGTGTTCACATACCTCCACATGTCATAGTAAGCTCTGTAAGATTGCTGACTGCTGCTACTGTGAGCCTGATGGGACTTGACTGGTCTAGTCCCCGTTGCGCATGGACGTGAGACGAAGGTTATTCGATTGATAGAAATAGAATAATCATATCACTATTAGAGGTGATCATAGCCGAATTGTTAGCGTTCCCAGTTACCATGCGGCGTTCGAATACTTGCTGTTGGAGGGCATTATGTATTCTATGAAAAGTGCACGTTCATATGCACTATATTTGTGTTAATATACCTCCAAGTGTGACAGTAAGTTCTGTGAAATTGCTGACTACTGGTAAAGTGAGCCTGATGAGACTTGACCGGTTTAGACCCATTTGCTAATAGACGCAAGGCGACGAGTATTAGTTATATCACTATTAGGGGCTATCATAGTCGAATGGTTAGCGTTAACATCTGCTACGCAAATGGTGCGGGGTTCGAATCCTTGTTATTGGAGGGTATTATGTATTATATGAAAAGTGCGCGTTTATATGAACTATATTTGTGTTAATATACCTCCGTGTGTGACATTATGTATGTGAAATTGCTGACTAATTGTATTGTGCGCCTGATGTGATTTGACCGGTCTGGAACCCGTTGCCCATGGAAGTGAGACGAAGGGTATTCGATTACAAGTAATCGAATAGTTATTTCCCTGTTAGTGGCAATCATAGCCGAGTGGTGAGCGCTTCCAGCTATCACACAAATGGTGCGGGGCTTAAATAGTTTCTGTTGGATAGCATTATGTGTTATATGAAAGGTGCGCATTCATATGCACTATATTTATTTTCATATACCTCTGCGCGTTACAATAAGATCTGTAAAATTTCTGACTGCTGGTACTGTGTGGCTGATGGGATTTTACCGGTCTTGACCCCGTTGCTCATGGACTTGTAACGAAGGGTATTCGATTATTAGTAATCGAATAGTTATTTCCCTATTAGGGGCAATCTTAGCGGAGTGTTTAGAATTCCCACCTTCCACGCAAATATTGCGGGGTTTGAATCCTTGCTGTTGGAGAGTATTACGTTTTTCATGAAAAATGCGCGTTCATATGCATTCTGTAAAATTGCTGACTACTGGTAATGTGAACCTGATGGGACTTCACCGGTCTAGACCCGTTTGCTCACGAACGTGAGACAATGGGTATTCGATTACTCGCAATCGATTAGTCATTTCCCTATTAGGGGCGAATATAGCCGAGCAGTTAAGGTTCCCAACTCTCAGGAAATAGTCAGGTGTTCGAATCTTTGCTGTTCGAGTGCATTATATTTCATGAAAAGGGCACGTCCATATGGACTATATTTGTTCTCATATCCCTTTACGTTTGACAGTAATTTCTATAAAATTGGTGACTGCTGGTAATGTCAGCCTGATTGGACTTGACTGGTGTAGACCCCGTTGCTCATAGACGTGAAAGGAAGGGTATTCGATTACCATTAATGGAATAGTCGTTTCCCTATTAGAGGCGATCACAGCCGAGTGGTTAGCATTGCCAGCTCCCAAGGAGAAGGTGCGGGGTTTGAATCCCTGCTTTTGGAGGGTGTTATGCATATTATGAAAATTTTGTGTTCAGCCTGACTCTGCTGCCAGTGAGAGGGAGGGCTCTAACAGTAGTAGTACCGCCCTCTCTCATGACTTTTCCCTCTCTTTTCCTGTTCACTATAACAACATTCGTGGTCTCTCTAGTAACCTCTCCTTAGTTGAACACCATCTGTCTAGTACCTCTCCTAATATCCTGCTTTTGTCTGAGACACAGTTGTCTAATGGTGTTCTCACTAGTCCCTTTTTTATATCCAACTATAATCTCTACCCACGTTTCCGATTCAAAGGTGGTGTTTGTGCTTACTCCAACATAAATACACCTGATGCACACCTCAAGAACCTTCAGTCTCCAAACTTCGATGTTATGTGTCTCAAAGTCTGTCTCCCTACTATCACACTTGTCCTTTGTTTCGCCTTTTGCTCTCAAAATTCTACAAATTATATATCCTATCACAATCTAAACTCCTTCCATGAGACTGTGACATCTTCTCACCCGCAAGCCGGGGATTTCAACGTTCACCATAGGAAATGGTTGAATTCCTCCCATACCGACAGTGGAGGGATCGTAGCCCTCACGTTCTCCATTCTCAATGATTTAGAACAAATTATCTCCCACCCTACCCATATACCTGACCTCTATGACCACTTTCCTAACAATCTGGAGTGGTTTTTCACCTCCAGTCCATTTCGCTGTAAATACACAATCTCGCCCCCAGTTGGTTCATCTGATCATTCTCTCAAAAATGTAACTGTTCTAACGGCACCTGAACAAAGCTTTTATCAATGCCCGTAGTCGCTGCAAGCGCGTTATCCGTGAGGCGAAGCGTTTCTTTATTCAAAGGAAGTGCGATAGCCTCTCCTCGTCATCCACTGATAGATCTGTCATCCACTGATAGATCTTTCTGATCTAAACTAAGGGCATCTCTAACAACTTCTGTCGCTCTACCTTTCCCTCACTTTTCCGTCCTAACAGTACTATAGCTGTCTCTCCCATTGACAAA
>JAYMFT010071805.1:0-14559 GCA_038088735.1 Panulirus argus
TTTCCCTCTAAGGCTCAGTCCCTTGTTCTTGACGCTACCTCGCTAACGCGGGAAATGGCGGATATGTATGAAAAAAAGATAATAATAATAATAATTATAATGATATTAATGATGATAAAAACTATATCATAAATGATGATAACGAATTTTTTTTAAATCAAGGTCCTCTCTGAGGAAAAGGTTCAAGCCCAAAGTGCCCTAGTAGTCTCTATCCTCAGCACAGCTGACAGTTAGTAATCTCCGTCCTCAGCAAAGGCTTTAGGAATGGTAGAGGATGAGTGGGCTAAGTGTTTGCTCTGAAGAATTTGTGTGAGAAATACTTGGAGAAAGGGTGGGATTTGTATGAAACGTTAAGAAATCCAAAGAAAGTGTATAATAAGGATGACAGAGATGCCTTGTGGAAGGTGTTACGAATATATCGTGTGGCATGAAAGGGACTAAATATGTCCTCAGTACGGCTAATGAGTAATAATCTCTATCCTCAGCACAGCTGATCGGTGGGTAATGTTCTCTGTCCTCAGCTTAGCTTTCCTCAGCACAACTGATTAGTAATAGTCTTTGTCCTCAGCACAGCTGATGTGTAGTAATGGCTATCCTCATCACAGCTGATGGGTAATAACCTCTGTCCTCACCACAGGTGATTGGCAATAATCTCTGTCTTCAGCACAGCCAATGTGTAGTAATCTCTGTCCACAGAATAGATGATGGGTAATAACCTCTGTCCTCACCACAGGTGATTGGCAATAATCTCTGTCCTCAGCACAGCCAATGTGTAGTAATCTCTGTCCACAGAATAGATGATGGGTAATAATCTCTGTCCTCAGCCAATGGGTAATGATATTTGTCCCCAGCACAGCCAGTGGGTATTGATATCTGTTCTCAGTACTGCCAATGTGTTGCGATCTCTGTCCTTAGCACAATTAATGTTTTATAATCTCTGTCCTCAGCACACCCAAGGTGTAATCATTCCCATAACTCGTCATTGCATATATTTTATTCTTGTTAGTTTCTGATGCAGTTCTCCCATATTGTTTTTGCCGCAAATTTCAGAGTAAGCCAAGTTAATTCTTCCGCCAGACTACATCAGCACATATGATGTGCATCTTATTCTGTTCCTCAGTGGACAATTTTCTGTACATCTTTGCATTATAAATTCTCCCTCACTGCTTCCTAGCACAGTTACAGGATTAACATCCCCTCTACGTATGCATTCCACTAGCATATAATCTTCCCCTCTACCTCTCCACCTCACAGCATATAATCTTCCCCTCTGTCTCCATATACTTCTGGTATGTAATTTACCGTAATAGTCATCACCACTAACGTATGATCATTACCTTAGTTTTCAGAATAGTCATTATATGTATCTTTCTCTCTCAGTCTGTTTATAACACTAACATTTCTGTCCTCCAGACTTACATTACAGCTGTTACGTATTCTTGCAATTCGACACAATACTTTTTCCTTTTAACACATCTGTCCACTACAGGTAGCGCCAATACTGCATGGTTTTCCGCAATCTTACTTCTTTTTCTGTGTCCTTTCTCACCATCCAGTCCAAAATGCCCGATGCTGCTGAAACACCCCAAGGTGCGTTATATCAGCGACAAGTACAAGGTGCCGACGAAGACGGTCTTGATCAAGTACCTCACCCAGAGAGACGTGATCACACTCTTCCAGACCACCCACTTGAAAACACTCATCCACATCCTTGATGTATTCACGCAGTTTTGGTTTCTGTGTTCATTGTCTTAGGGATGACAGGGGATACTCGTGGTAGCGGGTGTAATGTACTTTGCATCTCTCGGAGAATTTGGTCCCTGCCTCCGCAATGACGGGAGGCAGTTGTGTAAGAACTAACTGTAGTCTCTTAGTTGCTGTGGTATCTGTCTTAGAAATGTTAATGGGTAGTTGTAATGCCAACCATGGTTATGGATATATTCTTTTTTGGCTGGTTATTGTGTCATCTTTCTTGAAAGAGAAGGTAGTTGTGATCGTAGTTATGATGTGGTCACCTCGTCTTACAGAAGTAGTCTTGTTATACTGATACTGACGATGTTGGTGGCTCTAGTGTACTTACCTCGTTCACTTACTATGGAAACTGATGGAAACTGGCCTAAGAACGACGGGGAATAACTGCAGTAACAGCCGTGTTTTCGTGCGAGGTTCATCGCTGCAGTGCGACCCTCGTGCACGACGTCACGACCCTTGAGTGCGACGCTATGGCTCTCAGATATGATGCTGCAGTCGTGTACTTAAACTGCCATGGTCAAGGGTCTTAACCGTCTTGCTCAAAGATCTTAGTTGCATGTTCAAGCGGTTAAGGAATGATAGGGTAGTTATGACAGCGGCAGTATCATCTCATCGCAGCAGATCTCGTCTAAAACAAAGCCTTTGTAGTAAACTTATGTACATGAAGAACTTGGCCAAATTCATCGTGTGATTTATTACTTATTGTTACGGTAAGACAGTTCGATGACGAGTGTGGTTACAGTAGTACAATGTTTGATAATGGAAATAGTAGTTACAGTAATCCCGTGTTTGATGACGGTAAAGGTAGTTATAGTAGTAACGTGTTTGATGATGGAAGAGGTAGCAACACTAATACCGTTTTGATGATGGTAGGGGTAATTACAGTAGTACATTGTCTGATGATGGTAGGGGTAGTTACAATAGTACAGTGGAAGTTCCCTGCTGAAGCAATCTGTATTATATAAATCTGTGTAATGTCTGTCTACAGCTTTCTGTAGTTGTGCTCATGGTTCTGATAATGTCTGTATTAATTATATGTCCTTTACAAAAAGTGTTTTGAAATACTGCCTCATGAAACTATCTTGAATGGTGAAAGTTTCTTGTCAAAATCCTAATCACACTTTTTCTCCAACAGTCCTACAGTAAACTAAACTTGAATCAGCGCGAGCTGGTGGACCTCGCTGGTCTGGAGCTAAATGGCTCGGGTCAGCTGAAGGACTTCATTGACTTTGAAGGGTAGGAACCTTACCTCATTAATTTCCTTCAAACTGTTTGCCAACTGTAGTATGGTAGTTATAGCTCCCTAAACTCTTGAACCATGTAATGAAGAGTGTTTAGAAGAGTTCCCCTAGTGTGATTTCTCATGCAATCTTTATCTGAGGCCAATGCATAGTCTCTCATTTGCTCTTTACTGTCCCTAAGTGTTTTGCTTTCATTTCATCATCTCTCCCTCAATTTCCCTTCTGCCATCTTTCGGACAGACAGCTATAGTGGGTGAGCGTTCCCCAAACTTTGTATGATTACACTGAGGAGCACCGTATTCCCTGCAAACGTCTCAAAGCTTCCTGTGGCCAGCACGTTCCTTTTTGTCTTTTGTCCAGTAACGAATATATTGGTTCAATATCTTGCTAAATGTTGTCATCCTCAACAGATGAATATGAGCTTTTGCTCGAGTGCAGTGCTTCCCTGACTTTTTAACATGACACCCCCACCCCGTTTGGTTTTAAAGAAATCCTCATCCATCCCCCCCTTCATATTTTTTTGATAGATGTTATACTTTGAAGTATACGTTTAAGTATACTTGTATCTCATGAACATGAATAAATAAGATAAGAATAACGTCAGTATATAGCACGTAGTATGTTCGTGTCTTTATTTCACTCAACACGTACTCTTACTGGAGCCAAAGCCAATGTAAACCAAAATCCATGAAAATCAAAATGACACGTTTATATCGCGTAAACCTACTCAAAAGAAAAAACTCGGTCTCAAAACCATGAATCAAAATTGTCAGGTCCTAGCCCATAGTATTTAGTTATTACCGTACTATAAATAAATAAATGTTTGATTCATATGCATTCAGTGAGATGGATTCTGCTGCCTTACTTTCACTAGCTCAGAAATTCTGGTTTTAAGATGAAAGAGCACAACGCAAGTCATTTCTTCGTCCAGTCAGTTGCGTTGTTTTGTTTTCAATACAATGAGAGATAAGTAGAAGAAAATTGAATCATCAAATGAAATGCTTCTTCGCCAAGTTTTTGGTAAACTCAAGATATTTCATCCAAAACTCCCAGATTCATGTTTTCAAAGTTGCCCTTTGCAATTGAATCACATATCAAACCGATGGCTTCTTGTAAAGGGTCCAGTAGCGAGTCCACATCAATGTTAAGTGGATTTTGCACCAATTTCCAAACAGAATTATTCAAGTTGACATCTGGAAAATAATGCATAACTTCCTGGAGAATGGAATCCAGATGATTTATTTCTCCCCCAAAGCCATTCTGATCAAGATCCGGCTTGTATTTTACGTTTCCAAAGCAGAATTTTTTCTCCATGAAAGCTCTGATTACATCATAATGGGTAATGATGTTTGCGGTTCTTCCTCTTAGATTTAGACTGAGTTGTTGATAGCCTCAGAAATGTCCACAAGGTATGCCAGTGAACGCTGGTACTTTTCGTCTGTGAATGTATCGTACAGCTCTTTTTGTTTCTGGCTTTGTAGAAAAATTTGTTCTTTAACCTTGAGTTCATAGAGCTGACTCAGCATATTTCTCTTCGAAAGCCAGCGGAATTATGTATGGAACAGGAGAGCTTTGTGATTAAGTCCCAAATCTGAGCAAAGAGCAACATACAGTGTATGATTTAAAGAGCTCTTCTTCACAAAATTCTCTACTTTTATTGCCAAATATAACTAACTACATAGGTCACCTGGAAGGGTCTTAGCAGACAGCGCTAATCCGTGGATGACGCAGCAAGTAGTTATGGATTGACTCTCTTCTTTGACCAATTTTATGAATCCAGAACAAGACCCAAGCATCGCTGGGACACCGTCAGTGGAGAAACACGCCCAATAACTTTTCCCATGAAAGATCATTTTCCTGAAAAAAAAAAAGCCAGAAACATTTGCAAAAACATCGGAAGCCTTTGATTTGGTCTTTAGTACTTTCCGTAAATGCATTTCTTCTTTTTCAGCTCCTGAATTTATAAATTGAGAACAAATAAGTAACTGACAGTATTGGGCAACATTAATGGTCTCGTCGCACTTTATTGCAAAAATGCAGGACGCTTTTGTAATTTCGAAACTTATTATGTAATGTCATTTATATGTTCATCAATGCGGCATTTCACAGTGTTATCAGAGTGAAATTTCTGATTACTTTTTCTGGCTTTCTGTGCCAAGCACAGTATTTGCATCACTCAACAAACATAGCTTTGCTGAGTCTCTCCAATAGAGTCAGCCTTCTTTGCTTTGGTAGTAATTAATGACAACTCGTATGATGCTTCCACCTCTTTGAACGTCTCCTGATGAACAGCTTCGGTGGTGTCCAGCTTCATACGTTTCAACTCTTGAAGTTTGGCTGTGGAAAATCCTTTGGCTTGTCTTTCATTGCCTTGTGGTTTGTGCTCAAATATCGCTCCAGACGACCGGTCTTAGGGCATCGCTGCTGAGAATTGCATGGAATACGACTCCCTGAGGGAGGTCAATCCCGTGTTTCTTGGTGACGGTGAAGCTGAACTTGGTATACTCTTCAGTGTACTTCCTTTTCTTTGTTACAGTCGTTTCTGCAAATAACAGCACGGTCATACACCACATCACACAGTCCCACATCACACAGTCATACATCATACCTGTAATACACCGAATCACAGGCACACATCACACACTCAAACACCACACAGTCAAACATCATACCACAGTCAAACACCACACCACACAGTCAGACATCAGACAGTCATACATCATGCCAGTCATACACCATACCAGTCATACACCAAACCACAGTCAGACACCACACCACACAGTCGTACAGCACAGTCACAGTCATACACCACACCATACAGTCAGACACCACACAGTCACATATCATACCAGTCATACACCACACTACAGTCATGCACAACACAACACAATCAGACACCACACAGTCACACATTTCACAGTCGTAAACTATACCAAAGCCACATTCCACACTACACAGACAGACGCCACTCAGTCAAAAACCACACCTGACAGTCACACACCCTAACTACAAAGAGGATTAGATGAGACGACACATAAGTTTTCTCATGAGGAAAGCCTACGTCATAGTTACAAGCAAAATCCATGAAAAAGATAATCAAAATAGGAACACACAGTGAGAACCACGAGGCACATATCCAAGCACACCTGAGGGTGAGGGAAGATGGGTGGGTGGTAGTGTTGTGAGAGATAGGCAGCATGTCATTCATGGCATGTGCAAGGAGCGTGAGCAGTAATGTGATGGACAGAGAATGGGTAAGGGTGGCAAATGCATTTTGGTTTAGCAAGGACGTGTGGCAAGTATAATCAGAGAGAGATTTCTCTTGAATGCCATACATTCAGAATTTCCTTATTAACCTCGTGCGATCCCTCCCCCCCCCCCTTAATATACACCTTACGTCCCCTAGTTTGGAAAACACTGATGTAAAGTCAATACAGCGTGTGTTCTGACCATACCTTTGCTTCCGAGAAAACAATTCTGAAGTGACGAAAAACACGAATTCTAACTTTTAGTTTCGCTCATAGCTAACCTGCCTAAGTTCCCAACCGTCACAATGTAATTAGGAATAAAAAATACTGCCATGTTGATTTTTCTGCAAATACATAATACCCGTTAGGAAATTGCAGGTAGCAATAGCTTGCTCTGTCTTGTAACTTTAATCAGGAAGCGTATAACATGGTCTTGGCGAGGCTTATTGTGAGTTCCATCTAAGTCATTACAGTGACCTCGTAATTCCTACGTTAGACATGAATGATACAATCGTCATGTGGATTGTTAAACAGATCTTTGACAGGAACAGTAGATGTTCGCTTTTACTTAGAGTCCTGGAGTCTTTCGTTCTCTTTAGGTTCAGAGGAGTAAAATGTATACGTCTTAGACTCCTTAAAATGCATAACAGTCACAAAGCTAAAGTAAACGTGAAGTAAGAGTAAATATTGGAACCGAAGTTCACTCTGAGATCATCCAGTGTCGTGCCAGGGCAAAACGGAGTCTTGCAGAGCGGAACTCACAGCGGTTACGGGTGATAATCTCATGCGTCAAGAAGGTTACTTTGGTCCTTCTCGACGTAACGGTGAGGCGATTCGGGTCCAGCATCACAGACTCGCGCCAGGAGCACCGTTGTCAACAGTCCGGGTTGAACGTTCGTGTTGTAAGGTGGTGAGTGGTGGCGTTCTCTGGTTGGTGAGAACCATACCAGTTTGTGTGTCCCTCGGAAACAAGGTTAGAGACTACAGTCATCTTACTTTAATTCAGTATGATTGTCTTGGGAAAAATCTAGTTCGACACTAAAGTATACAAATCTTTCCTTTTTCTCGCTGTCTCATTCCCTATAGAGTGCAGCGGACTTCCGACATACGTGTTAGATTTATACGTGGACTTCAACGCTTACAAAGTGCTTCTTTCTTTCTCTTTACACTAATTGTTCGTCAACTGAAACCAACTTCTCCACTCATACGATTGCCTTGCACGAAGTGATTTCATTACATCCATTCTCTAATCACTCTCCTAGCATCTATATGTACGTTTAAGCTCGTATTCTTTTCTTACATGTTGCAGTGCTACTGACACCAACTCATTCAGTTTATGCCATGACGTCATTTCTTCGTCTTCTCCTAAGCTGTTGCTTGGCCATGGGGGATACTTTCTCTTTGCTAAGTGTACGGTTACAGCTACCTTATTTAATCGTGCCGGTGAGAGCATTTCTGAAAAAAAACTATCAAAATCATATAATGGTAAGAAGAGATCGTAAATAGGAAGTTATTTTATGATAATAGTAAAAGGTACGTTTTACGACGCCACGTACCGCCAGGAAAAGGTACGTTTTACGTCGCCACGTACCGTCAGGAGAAGGTACGGTTTACGACGCCACGTAGCGTCAGGGAATATACAGTTCACCAGAAACTGAGACTGGGAATTTGAAGAGTACATGAAGTAATGATCAAGATGAATGAGACGAAAATCTATGTATTCTAACATTGGTAACCTTCACAAGTTGTGGAACATTGTAGATAGACTGGTCATGTTGAGGTCGTCCACGAAATTTTCTTATTAACTGGGAAAGAAGGCTCTAAATTTCCCTTCATAGACAACAAAAGGCCGTTTTAAAATCATAAGTTTCATCAAGACTGATGATATGAAACATATCATTTTCATGAGATGATGCGTTACACCATACTTACTCTAAGTTTAGTCATATTCATTACCACTAAGCACTATCATCATTCCAGTCGAAGTTCCATAGGGATATACGTATATATAGTTCAGAATTTATTGATGAACAGTTTGAGAAGATATATCCTAATCAAATATCCTAGATCTTTCAATGGTAAATATCTTAATTTGGCAAAGATAATCTTATAAAGTAAACCCTTGATACCAAAATTTTTTTAGCTTTACCATTTATTGATAATATTACCTTAGTTCCCAACTTGCTTAGACCCCTTAATGTGAATGTAGCCTTCAGCGATAAAAGTACAATTAAAAAATCTGAATAAAAAACTCACTGTAATATATTTCATATTGGGCAGACTGGTAGGGATCTGTATGTTAGACTTCAGCAATATAGATATAGCATAAAAACAGGACAAGATTCAAAAGGTTTTTTAATCATATAACAAATTGTGACCATCGTATTAACTGAAATAGTGCTAATTCAGTTATAACCTGTAACTCCTTGATCAAGAGAAATATCATTGCCCTTATTGAATACACAGAGAACTGTAACATGAATATTAGTGTCGGTCTATATAGACTGCCAAATATTTAAAAGGGTGATTTGTCTCCATCACATAATAAATTTTGCGACAAACAAGGTGCCAGACTCGAACACCACAAACAGACGAAGAAAGACACATTCACTCATATACACGCATATGTACATACATATATGCATAATACATACATATACATGCCAATATATACATTTATACATACATGCACATATACATGCATATACACATATACACATGTACATATTCATACTTGCTCGCCTCCATCCATTTCTGACGCCACCCCGCCCCACAGGAAGCAGCAACGCCACCTCCTGCCTCAGCGAGGTAGTGCCAGGAAACAGACAAAAGGTCACATTCGCTCACATTCAGTCTCAAGCTGACATGTGTAATGCACCGAAACCACAGCTCCCTATCCACATCCAGGCCCCACAGACCTTTCCACGATTTACCCCACACGTTTCACATGCCCTGGTTCAGTCCATCGACAGCACGTCGACCCCAGTATATTGCAAAAGGTCACAGTAGTGTGCGTGATATAGTATATGCAATAAATCTTGTAAATTCATTTCATATATATATATATATATATATATATATATATATTGTACATATGATCATCGTTTCCCGCGTTTGCAAAGTAACGAAAGGAACAGACAAAGAAAAGCCGCATTCGCCCACATCAGTTCTCTAGCTGTTATGTATAGTGCACCGAAACCACAGCTCCCTGTCCACAACCAGGCTTCAAAGACCTTTCCATGGTTTCCCCCGCGCGCTTCAAATGCCTCGTTTTAGTATATATATATATATATATATATATATATGGAGTCGCCTGGGAGTGTGGTTGGGAATAATTGTAAGGCCTAAGGTTGTCCTGTATTTTGACGATTTATGAAGTTATATTTTCTTATGTACATAGCTCCTGTTATATGGAGTTTTGTAGGGTCGCGGCAGAAATCAGGATATTCTTATCAACGGAAGGACGCTGGTGAGTGAGATCTATATTACGTTGCTGTGCATATATAGTTTGGGGCCTCCGTTTTCAAGATAAAGTACTTATAAACTACGTTCATAGCGTGAGGTCGTATGTCATAGTCACTGGCTTCCTGGTACTTATACTGAAAGATGATGTTGAGATGATCTTCAGAATGTTCCAGGTAACCTTCCTATCTATTATCTCCTTCAGGATCTGTCCGTACGTTCGGTAAGCAGCACACATCTGGTTTTTATAGAGAACTCGATGGTGAGTTCCAAGTTACTGTTGGGTGTCGTTATCTAGTCGAATTTACAATGGGTTTATAAGCCAAACCATTGTAAAATTAAATGTGCTTGACTCTGGTGATCTCTCGGTGGAAAAGGCCCCAAGATGAAAATTTCTTGAGAGCATAGCTCTAATAACGCTTAAGTTGAACCTCGGAGAATTGGGATGAGACAGCATCATTCAGGGATAATAAAAAGATGTTTTAGAAAGAGGTAAATAATGTGCGTAAGAAAAGAGAACAAATGGGAACGTCGGTGAAGGGGGCAAGGGGGGAAGTGATAACAGGTAGTGATAGAGTGAGTATTTTGAAGGATTGTGGAATGAGTTTGATGACAGAGTGACAGATGTAGGATGCTTTGGTCGGGATAGTGTGCAAAGTGGTCTGGCGGTGGGACTGGATGGTATTGCAGTTGAATTTATCAAGAAAGGGATGACTGTGTTGATGAGTGGTTGGTAAGAATATTCAGTGTATTTATGGATCAGAGTGAAATGCCTGAGGATTGGCCGAATGGATGAACAGTATAGTGCCATTATACAAAGGGAAACGGGATAACGGTGAATGTAAAAAACACAAAGGCATAAATTTGTTGAGTATTCATGAAAAATTGTATGGTAGGGTACTGACATGCCATGTACAGAGCATCATATTGACGAGAAGCAGTCTGGTTTTAGAAGTGGTAGAGGATGAGTGGATCAGGTGTGTTTACCTTGAATAATGTATGTAAGAAATACTTAGAAAAACAGATAGATTTGTATGTAGCATTTATGGCTCTAGAGAATGCATATGATAGGCTTTGAGGAAGGTGTTAAGAGTCAATGGTGTGGAAGATAAGCTGCTAGAAGCAGTGAATAGTTCTTATCAAGGGTGTAAGGCATATGTACAAGTAGGAAGAGAGGAGAGTGATTGGTTCCCAGTGAAGATCGGTCTGCGGCAAGGGTTGTGTGATGTCCCCATGTTTGTCTAATTTGCTTATGGATGACGTGGTTAGGGAGGTAAATGCAAGAGAGGAAACAAAACTTAATCCGTAGTCTAGTACACAAAGATTCCTTGTCCAGTTGTTTATTGCACAGGTTCAACAAAAAGGGAGGGTTGGTGTTCTTAGTCCAGTCACTGTTTCCGATTAGATTTGGAGAGAGAGGCGAGTATGCAGCCTGTTGGGGATGAGAAGTCCTGGGAAGTGAGTCAGTTGTTGTTCGCCGATGATACAGCACTTGTGCCTGATTCAAGGGAAGTTGGTGTATGAGGTTGGAAAAGTGTGTGGCAGGCGAAAGTTGCGAGTAAGTGTGAATAACATCAAAATTATTTAGTTCAACGGTATTCAAGGACAAGTTAGTTGGGATGTAAGTTTGAATGGAGAAAAATTGGAGGAAATGAAGTGTTTTAGATTACTGAGAGTGGACTTGGCAGCGAATGGAATGATGGAAGCGGAAGTAAGTCATGGGGTGGGGGAGTGGACAAAGGTTCTGGGAGAGATGAAAAATGTGTAGAAAGAGAGAACGTTATTTCGGAGAGCAAAAATGTTTATGTTTGAAGGAATAGTAGTTCCAACAATATTATATGGTTGCGAGGATGGGCTATAGATAGAGAAGTGCGGAGGAGGGTGGATGTGTTGGAAATGAAATCTTTAAGGACAATATGTGGTGTGAGATGGTTTGATCGAGTAAGTAATGTAATGAATGGTAAGAGAGATGTGTGGTAATAAGAAGAGTGTGGTTGAGAGAGCAGAAAAGGGTATGTTGAAATGGTTTGGACGAATGAGTGAGGAACGGTTGACAAAGAGGATATATGTTTCAGAGGTGGAGGGTACAAGGAGAAGCAGGGGACCAAATTAGAGGTGGAGGGATAAAGTGAAAGGGATTTTGAGCAGTCGAGGCCTGAACATGCAGGAGGGTGAAAGGCGTGCACGGAATAGAGTGAAATGGAACGATGTGGTATACCAGGGTCGACATGCTGTCAATGGACTGAACCAGGGCATGTGAAGCATCTGGGGTAAACCATGGAAAGGTCTATGGGGCCTGGAGGTGCATAGGGAGCTATGGTTTTGGTACATTACACATGACAGCTGGAGACTAAGTGTGAGCGAATGTGGCCTTTTGTCTGTTTCCTGGCGCTACCTTGTTGACGCAGGGGTTGGCAATGCTATTTCCTGTGGGTCGGGGTGGCATCAGGAATGGATGGAGGTGAGCAAGTATGAATATGTTCATGTTATATGCATGTGTATGTATATATGTATATGTTTGTATGTATATGTATGTATTGTGAATATATGTGCATGTATGTATATATGTGTGTATGTGAGTGAATGGATCTTTCTTCATCTGTTTCCTGGTGCTACTTCGCTAACACGGGAAACAGCGATCAAGTATAATATACATATATTAGTAGGGATGGGATACTATCGGTGATCTGAACTAGGGCATATAAAGTGAAAGGAAACCTTGAAATAATCTATGGGTCTTGGCTGAAAATGATAGACTTTGGTGCATTGTACATGACAGCTAGAGAGTGGAGTGTGCAAATGAGGCCATTGGTCATTTGTTCTTGAAGCTACCTCATTTAAGGTAAAAGAAGCCATTGTGTGTATACCCTCTTAGTCATATTCTCCATATGTCCAAATAATTTCAGTACACCTTCTTTAGCTCTTTCATACACATTCGTGTTACTACCACACCTCTATCTTACCTTATCATTTCTTATTTGATCAACCATTTTCACCATATCACATTGTCCTCAAACATATCATTTCCAAAACATCCATCCTGTTCTTTATATTTTTAATGTAGGGTCCAAGCCATACATCTGTAGAACACTACTGGACCAGGACTAGTATACAAGTAAATATACCCAGCTTTACTCTCACAGACAGTGACCTCTCTTTCCACACATTCCTCAGTGTACCCAGAACCTTGGACCCTTCATGCACCCAGTGGCTTATTTCAGCTTCCAAAGTTCCATTCACTGCCATGTCCACTCCCAGATATCTAAAACATCCCACTTCCTTCAAATTTTCTCCAGTCAAACAAACATTCCAACTAAATTTGAACCTGTCTCTCTCCACTGGTAATAGCCTTGCTTTTATTCTTAATTCTCATCTTCTTCCTTTCACACTAACTCCCAAACCCAGGCACTCGCTTCAGCATTTTCCTACTCGTATTTGCCACCAGTGCTGTGTCACCATCAAACAACAACCAACTCATCTCCCAGGCCCCACTACCCCCAAAAGATTGTAGACATGCTTATTTCTCCCAAAACCTGCATTCACCTCCCTCACCACCCAATCCTTAAACAAATTAAACTGCTATGGTGACATCTTACACCACTACCACAGACTCACCTGGAAGCACTTGCCTGTCTCTCTCCCTACTAGTGTCAAACGCTACTCCCAATAAAAACTCTTCACTACTTCTACCAGCTTTCCTCCCACACCATTATATTTTTTACACTTTCCGCAGAGCATCTCTGCTAACCATATTTACACTATCTCCAGATCCTAAATTCCATGTGCAAGTCCTTCAGTTTCCTTAAGTATTTTTAACACACATCCTTCGAAACAAACACCTGATCCACACATCCTTGATCACTCCTCAAGCCACATTGTTTCACCCCAGTGTGATGTTTTCTTCATGCCACCACCCTCTTAATCACCATTCTCCAATACAACTTACAAGGTACACTCAAAGGTTTACACATATATAATTTGAATATTCACTTTTGTTTCCTTTGCCATTATACAGTGGCACTATACAGGCATTCTGCCAATCCTTGGGAACCTCACCATGAGCCATACAAACATGAAAAATCTTAACTAATCTTCGGCATAGTCACCTCCTTTTTGGAGAAATTTAACTGCAATACTCCTGCTGCTTTGCTAAGCTTCCTTTTAGTAAATTTTTCACTTCCTCATCTCTTTTCATCAAACCACATACCATGACTCTTCACTTCACAGATCTCCCTTCCTAGACAGCCTACATCTGCCACCCTATCATCAAATTCACTTTTTTTTTTTTTTTCAGAATATGCATTCCTCTTCATCTCATCGCTGCCTGTTACCACTTCCCCAGTTGCCCCTTTCGTTGATGCTCTCATTCTTTCTCATGTTTCTCTTGCTCTATTAATCTCATTCCAAAACATTTTCTTAAGTTTCCCTAAGGTTTACTGACACTCACTAACCCCAACTATCATTTGTACCCATCTTCAAACTCTGCACCTTCACCTGCCTTTTGAACTCCTACCACTTTCTCTGGTACATCTGCCAGTAACTCACACTCCTTCCCTGTAAGTAAAACATACACAACACTTTTCTTTTTCACTGGCGACCTACCCTTTCTCACATGTGTACTTACCACCTTCTGCATGCCAAACACTTCTCTCACACATATCAGCACTGTTTCCCTAAATACCTCCCATTATCATTATTATCATTCATGCTTGAGTGTCATTTCCTGCATTAGCAGTTCGTGCCAGGAACAGACAAAGGAGGGCCTCATTTGCTCACTTCCACTCTTTATATATATATATATATATATATATATATATATATATATATATATATATTTTTTTTTTTTTTTTATATAG
>JAYMFT010071816.1:0-14558 GCA_038088735.1 Panulirus argus
GTCAAAAAACAAAGTATTGCCACCGTGGTATTTCATCCTATAACAAATTAATGTCAGTGTAGCTCACCAATGAAAAACCAAGTACTCTCGCTGTAAAACATCATCCAGTAACAAAGTAATCTCATTGTAGCATATCATACATAACAAAATACTCTTAGTGTAACACATCATCCTAAAACATATACTGTTAATGTAGCACATCTTCCTATAACAGAGTAATATTTCTGTACCATATGATCAAATAACAAAGTACTGTCAGTGAAGCACATCATCTAGTACCTACATTCTGTCACAAGTGGATCATCATCCTGTAGCTAAGTACTGTCACTATAAGCATGTAATCTAATATCAAAGTACTGTCACAATAGCACATCATTCGATAACAATATAAAGTCATTCAAATATATCATTCAATAACAAAGTACTGCCACTGAAGCACATCATCAAATGACAATGTACTGTCACTGTAGCAAATCATCCTATAACAGAGCACTGTGACTGTGGCATATCATCCAGTAAAACAATACTGTAATTGCAGCATATTATCCAAAACCAAAGTACTCTCACTGAAAGACATCATTCAATAACAAGCTCTGTCACTGTAAAACATCATCCTATAGCAAAGTACCGTCACCGCAGCATATCATGTAATATCAAAATACTTTCTCTGTAGGAAATCATCTATAACAAATTAATGTCATTTTAGGATATGATCCAAAAACAAAACACTGACACTGTACCAAATCATCCCATAACAAAGTACTATCACTGTAATATCATCCAATAACAAAGTACTGTCACAGAAGCATATCATCCAATAAAAGAGTACTGTCACTATGGCATATCAATATCAACAAAGGACTCTCACTGAAACATATCATTCTGTTTCAAACTTCTGTCATTACAGTACATCATCTATTAACAAAGTACTGTCACTGTAGTACATTATATTACAGCAACGTAGTATATCATCTAGTTGCAGAGAACTGTGAAGATACCATCATCCAATAGCAAAGGAATGTCAGTGAAGTACATTATTCAATAACAAAGTACCCTCATGGTAACACATCATCCACTAACAAAGTAATGTTAATGTAGTATTATAAAATAACAAATTGCTGCCACTATAGCACATCATCCGACAAAGAGCTGCCGCACTGTTACATGATCCAATAACAAAGTAATGTCATTCTAAAACATCACATCATCCAGTAGCTAAGTACTTTCACTGTAATACATCATCCAACAACAAAGCAACGTCACTGTAGCACCTCGTCCTATATCATAGTACTGTCACTGTAACTCATCAATCTATAACAAAGTACTGTCACTGTAACGCATCATTCTATAAAAAGTGCTGGCATTGCAGTATATCACCCTATTACAAATCACTTTCATTGTAGTACATCATCAAATAACAAAGTACTGTCACTCTAGCACATCATGATATAACAAAATAGGGTCAGTATAGCATATCATCCTGTAACAGAGTACTGTCACTGTAGGACATCATCCAGTACCAACCTACTGTCAAGTTAGCATGCATGTGTCAATGTTGTACATCATCCAGTAAGAAAATACTTTCACGGTAGCAGATGATTCAATAGCAAATTGTCAGTGTATCACATAATACGGTAAGAAAATACTGGCAATGTTACGCAATATCCACTAACAAAGTACTATATCTACAACACATCATCCAATATCAAAGTACGAATACTAAAACGTAACATGCAATTAAAAAGTATTGTCACTTTAACTTATGATCCAGTAACAAAGTACTGTCACTGGAGTACATCAACCAATAACAAAATGTTTTCACTGTAGGACATCATCCAATAGCAAAGCACTGTCACTCTAGCAACTCATCCAGTAACAAAGCATTGTCACTCTAGCACTTCTTCCAGAAGCAAACTACTGTCAGTGTAGCATATCATCCGATAACAAATTATTGCCACGGTAGAACATCATCCAATAAGAAAGTGCTGTCACTGCAGCATATCTGTCAATAGCATAGTACTGTTACTATAACAAATGAACCTATGGCAATGTCACTGTAGCATATCATCTTGCAGAATGGTACTGTGACTTAAACACGTCATTCAGTAAGAAAGTATTGCAACTGTAGTTCACTATCCAAATGTCAATGAAGTACCTCACCAGATAGAAAAGTAGTGTCACTGTAATATTTGACCCACTAACATATTACTGTCACTGTAGAACTTTATATCCAGTAACCAAAATTTGTCACCGTTGCTCGTCATCGAATGATAAAGTACTGCCACTGTGGTACATTTTGAAGTGACAAAGTACTGTCACTATAGCACATTTTCCAATAAAAAGTACAACATCATGCAATACAAGAGTACTGTCACTCTAGTATATCATCAAATGACAAAGTACTCTCATTGAAGTATATTATCAAATATCAAAGTGCTGTTTCTAGCACATTATTCAATAAGAGAGTACTGTCCCTGCAGCATATCATTCGATATCAAAGTACCGTAACTGAAGCACATAATCCTATAACATATTACTGTCCGTGTAAAACATCATCCTATAACAAAGTACAGTCACTTTAGCACATCATCCAATATCAGAGGACTCCACTGTAGCATATAACGTAATAACAGAATGCCGTCACTGTAACACAACATTCCGTAGAAAAGTGCCGGAAATATAGCTCATCGTCCTATAACAAAGTAATATCACTGTAGCTTCAAAGTAAGTTGGTATTGAATGATATCCTACAGTGACAGTACTCTGTTACAGGATGATATACTACAATAACAGTATTTTGTTATTGAATAGTATACTACAGTGACTGCACTTTTTCATGATACACAATACTGACCGTATTTTGATATTGCATGATGTGCTAGGGTGGCAATACTTTGTCATTTGAGGTGTACTACAATGAAAGTGATTTGTGATAGGGTGATATGCTGCAGTGCCAGTACTTTTTTATAGAATGATGCGTTAAAGTGACAGTACTTTCTTGTAGACTGATGAGTTACAGTGACAGTACTATGATATTGGACGAGGTGCTACAGTGACGTTGCTTTGTTATTGGATGATGTCTTAGATTGAGAGTACTTAGTTACTGGATGACGTGTTGTTTTACAATGAAATTCCTCTGTTATTTGAGCATATACCAGTGTGACAATTCTTTATTGGATGACGTGCTAGAGTGACAGGAATTTGTTTTTTGACGATATTACATTAACATTACTTTGTCAATGGATGATGTGCTACCGTGACAGTAGTTTATCACTGAATGATGTACTACAATGACATTGCTTTGCTCTTGGATGATGCTATCTTGACAGTACTCTACAATTGAATGATATAATACGTTGCTCTAAAATGATGTACTACAGTGACAGTAATTTAATAGATAATGTACTGTAATGACAGTAGTTTGTAACAGAATGATATATTGCAGTGACAGTCTTTTGTCGATATTGGTATGCCATAGTGACAGTTCTCTTTTATTGGATGATGTGCATCTGTGACAGTACTTTGTTATTGGATGATATTCCAGTGATAATACTTTGTTATGGGACGATTTGCTACAGTGACAGTGTTTTGTTTTTGGATTATATCCTACAATGACATTACTTCGTTATATATATAGCTCTACAGAGACAGTATTTTGAAATTAGATGACGGTACTTTGCTATAGGATGATGTTCTACAGTGACAGAACTTGTTATTAAATGATGTCATTCAGTGACAGTACTTTGTTTATGGATGATATGTAACACTGACGGTACCTTGTTATAAGATAATGTACTACTGTGACAATACTTTGCTTTTGTATAATATGCTACAGTTACAATACTATGTTATTGGATGATATACTACAGTTACAGTGCTCTGTTATGGGATGATTTGCTACAATGACTGTACATTGTCATTTGATGATGTGCTTCAGTGGCAGTACTTTGTTATTTGATGATATATTAGAATGACTTTACATTGTTATAGGATGATGTGCTACTGTGACAGTACTTTGATATTAGATTACATGCTACAGTGACAGTATTCAGCTATAGGATGATGTTTCACTTGTGACAAAACGTTGGCACTAGATGATGTGCTTCACTGACAGTAGTCTGTTATTTTGATGATATGGTGCAGAAATATTACTCTGTTATAGGAAGTTGAGCTACATTAACAGTATATGTTTTAGGATGATGTTTTATACTGACAATATTTTGTTATGAATGATATGCTACAATGAAACTATTTTGTTACTGGACAATGTTCTGCAGCGAGAGTGCTTTGTTATTCAATGGTGGGCTACACTGACATTAATTTCTTATTGGATGAAATACTACTGTTGCAATACTTTGTTATTTGATGATGTGTTACAGTGACAGTACATTCTTATTAGATGATATACAACGGAGAGAGTACTTTATAGGTGGGGGATATACTACAATGGTAGTACTTTGTTATTGGATATGCTACGGGGACAGTCACTTATTATTGCGTTATATGCTACAGTGAAGATATTATGTTACTGAATGATGTGCCACAGTGACAGTACTTTTTCATCCTGAGATGCGCAACAATGAGAGCACTTTCTATTAGATTATTTGCCACAGAGACAGTTCTTTGCTATTGGATGATATACCACACTAAAGGTACTTTGTTACTAGATTATGTGTTGCAGCAACAACTCTTTTTTATTGGATGATGTGTCACACTAACAGTACTATGTACTATTTGCCACAGTGACAGTTTTTTGTTACTGTTTGATGTGCTACAGTGAGAGAGCTTTGTTACTGGATGATGTGGTACAGTGACAATAAGTTGTTCTTAGATTAAGTGCCACAAAGATATCACTTTCTTATAGGATCATATTTTTCAGGGACAGTTCTATGTAAATGGAAGATGTGCTACGTTGATCATACTTTTTTATTACATGAAATACCACAGTGACAGTACTTTGTTTTTGGAAGTTATGTTTCACTGCAAGTACTATGTGCTATGTTATTGGAGGAAGTACTACAGTGCAGTACATTGTTAAGGATCATATGCTACAGTGACAGTACTTTAGTATTGGGCGATATGCCACAATGACCATACTTTTCTATAGAATGATATGCTACAGAAACAGTACTCTTTTTTTATAGGGTAATGCATATCAGTGACGGTACTCTGTTATTAGATGATGTGCTGCAGTGACAGTATTTTGATATTGGATAATGTGTTATTGTCAGAATACTTTGTTACTGGGAAATGTGCAAAATTGACAGTATTGTGTCATAGTGACGTTCCTTTGTTTTGGGGTGATATGGTACGATGAGAGTGCTTTGTTACTGGATGATGTCCTACAATGACAGTACTATATCATGGATGACAGTTACAGAACTATATTAATGGTTGACGTGTTACAGTGACAATATTTAGTGACTGAATGATATACTACAATAACAGTACATTATTGTGGGATAAATTTCTACAATAACTTTATTATTTTATGATATGCCACAGTGACAGTACTTTGCTATAAAATGATATATTACAGTGATAGTGCTATATCACTGAATCATGTGCTAAAGAAAAAGTTTCTTGATAAGGGATTATGATTTTCAGGGGCATTTTTTTGTTATGGGATGATGTGCTACATTGACATTACTTTGTTCCTAGATGAAAACCACTTTCACAGTATTTTGTGATTGGATGAAATGTTACAGTGACAGTTTTTTGTTACTGGATGATGTACTACAGTGAAAATGCATTGTTTTTGGATAATTTGCTACTGTAATAGTGCTTTGTTATAGAATGATATGCTATAGTGACATCAATATGTTATTCAATGATGTGCAATAGTGACAGTCCTTTTCACTGGATGAAGTGCTACAGTGAAAGTACTTTCTTATTCGATGATGTGTTACTATGACAGTACTCTTTTACTTTGATGATATGCTAGAGTGATAATACTTTGTTATTGATGACGTATTACAGTGACAGTACTTTTTACTGGATGATATGGTATTGTGAGAATACGTTGTTTCTAGATTTAAGGCTACAGAGACATTACTATGTTATGGGATTATGTTTTCAGGGACAGTTTTGTGTAAATGGAAGATGTGCTGCGATGAAAACTTTTTATTGTATGAAATAGCATAGTGACAGTATTAAATTGTTGGATGATATGATATAGTGAAAGTTATATGTGCTATATTACTGGATCTAGTGCTGTAAGGACAGAATATCAGTATTGGATGATATGCAACAGCGATAGCACATTGTTATAAGATAACTTGCTACAGTGACAGTATTTTGTTTTTGGGTAATTTGCCACCGTGACCATGCTTTTGCTGTAGAATAATTTGCTACAGTGAAAATACTTTGTTATAGGTTTATATGTTTCAGAAAACTTTGTTGTAATATGATGTGATACATTGACTTTACTTTGTTATTGAATGATGTGTTACATTTACAATACATTGTTATTGGATGTTATACTGCAGTGACATTCCTTTAATATTGGATGATGTGCTACAGCAACAATGCTTTGTTGTTGGATGACGTGCTAGACTGACAGCACTATGTTATTGGATGATATGCTGCAGTGACAGTGCTTTCCTATTGGGTGAGGTACTATACTGTACTATTTTACTGGATGATGTGCTACAGTGAGATTGCTTTGTTACTGGATGATGTAATGCAGTGACAGTGAGTTTTTAGTGGATTATGTGCGACGGAGACATAACTTTGGTATAGGATTTTCTTTTCAGAGACAGTTCTACATTACTTCATGAGATGCTATAGTGATATTGATTTGATATTGAATGAAGTACTTAAGAGATAGTACTTTATCATTAGATTACATGCTTTAGTGACAGTTCTTTGCTATTGGATGCTATACCACTGAGAAAGATATACTTTTATTGAATGATGTGGTACATTGACAGTGCTTTATTCATTGATGTTCCATAGGGAAAGCCCTTTTTATAGGATGATGTGCTACAGTGACAATAGTTTGCTACACGATGATACTTTATTGTCAGAGTACTATATTACTGGAAGATATGCCAAGCTGACAGTACTGTGTTAATGAATGATTTTCTAAAGTGACAGTATTTTGTTACTGGATGATATTCTACAGTGACAGTAGTTTGTTCTTCGATGATATTTTACAATGACTGTCCTTTGTTGTTCGACGGTGTGCTGTATTTATAGTGCTTTCTTTTTGAATGATGTACTAAAGTAACAGTGCTTTCTTATCGGATGATGTGCTGCATTGACAGTGTTTTGTTACTGCAGAATGAATTACAGTGACAGTAATACGTTATTGGGTGATTTACTAATGTGACAGAAAATTTTTACTTTGTTACTGAATGGTGTTGTACAGTGACAGTGCTATGTTATAAGATGACGTGCTTCAGTTACGGAACTTGTTATAAAAAGATGTATGACAGTGCCAGTGCAATTATACTGAATAATGTGCTACAGTGACAATTCTTTCTTATTGCTTGATGTACTATAGTGACTGTACCTTGTTAATGGATGATATATTACAGTGATAGTTCTTTTATATTTGGTGATGTATTACATTAACAGCACTTTGTTATTGGATGATATACTACTTTGAGAATACTTTGTTATTGGACAATGTTTTACAGTGACAGTCCGTTGTTCTTGGATGATGTGCTACATCGACAGTAATTTTTTCGTGGGTGATGTACCACAGTGACAGTACTTTATCATTAGATTTGTTATTGGATGATGTAGTACACTCACTAGATGATATGCTGTAGTGTCAGTGCATTGTTATAGGATGATGTGCTACAGTGACATTTCATTCTTATTGGGTGATGTGCTGCTATGACAATGCTTTGTTACGGGTTGATGTATTACAGTGAGAACACTCTGCTATAGGATGATGTGCTACAGTGATAATACTTTATTATAAAGTTATGATAATGCTACAGTGACGTTACTCTGTTTCTTGATGATATGCTACAGTGATATTGCTTTGTTATTATATGATATACTACTGTGGCTACTTTGTTATGGGATGATATGCTACAGTGACAGTGCATTGTTATTGGATGATATGTACTTTGTGACAATACTTCTTTATTGAATAATATGCTAAATTGAGAGTAATAGGTTTTTGGACGATATACGAGAGTTATAGTCCTTTGTTAGTGGATGATGTACTGAATTGACAGTACTCTGTTATTGGATGTTATGCTACAGTAACAATACTTTGTTACTGGATGATTTATTACATCGACACAGTGTTGCTACTGGATTATGTGTTACATAGACAATCCTTTGTTATAAGATTATGTTTTTCAGGGCCAGTTCTATGTTGCTGGAAGAGGGTTACAGTGACAGAAATTTGCTACAAGATGATGTACCACAGTGACAGTTCATTATTATTGGATGATGTACAGTAATGACAGTGCTTTGTTACTGAATGATGAACTAAAGTGAGTGAACTCTATTATCAAATAATGTTTTATAATGACTGACCTTTTAACAGGAAGATCTGCTACAGCGACAGTACTTTCTTATTCGATGATATATTACCGTGCTTGTGTTATATTATTGGAGTATATATTACTGTGACAGCATTTTAATATTTGATGATGCTGTTCAGTGACATATATTTGTTACTGGATGGTGTTCTACAGTGACAGGGCTCTGTTAGTGGATGATACACTTTACTGACGATGATGCGTTACAGTGAGAGTACTATGTGACTGAATTATGTCCTACAGTGACATTATTCTTTTATTGTATGATGTGCTACAATGACTACGCTTTGTTATTGGATGATGTTCTAGAGTGGCAGTACTATGTTATTGCGTGATGTACTACAGTGGCAGTTTTTTGCTATTGGATGGTGCACTACAGAGACAGTACTTTGCTATTGGATGATATACTACAGTGATAGTACTTTATCAATGGGTGGTACAATGAAGTGACTATACTTTGTTATTGGTTGATTTACTAAACTGAGAGTACTTTGTAATACTATGATATGCTACTGATAAAGTGTTTTGTTACTGACTGAAGTTCTACTACAATAGCGCTATGTTATTGTATGTTGTAGTATAGTGACAATACTTTGGGATTGGATTATGTGTTACAGAGACGTTACTTTGTTATAGGATTATGTTTTTTCAGGTACATCTTTATCTTATTGGAAGATGTGTTACAGTTACATTAATTTGTTACTGGATGAAACACCACTGTGATAATGTTTTGTTATTGGATGATATGTTACAGTGACATTTTTTCGTCACTGGATAATGTACTTCAATGACAATGCCTTATTATTGGACAATTTGCTACTGTTATAGCACTTTGTTGTTGAATAATGTGTAATAGTGACAGTCCTTTTATACGATGATGTCCCATAGTGACAGTACTTTCTTATTTGATGATGTTTTACTATGACAGTACAATGTTGCTGGATATTGTACTAGAGTGAGAAAATTTTGTTTTTTGATGATGTCCTGCAGTCAGAATACTTTGTAACTGAATGATGTTCTGCATAACAGAACATTGTTTCTGGATAATGTACCACAGTGACAGCACATTGTTATTGGATGATGTGCTACATTGAGAGTGCTCTCTTATTGGATGATGTGCTACAGGGACTTCAGATTGGTATTGGATGATATGTTACAGTAACAGTACATTATTGTTGTTTCAAGCCCTGCAGTGACCATGTTATGTTATTAGATGATATGCCACAGTGACGGTATCTTGCTACAGGAAGATGTGCTATAGCTGTGGTACTTTCTTATACAATGTTGTGTAACAGTGATAGTACTATGTTATAGGATGATGTTCTATGCTCACAGTACTTTGTTACAGAATTATATGATACACTGAGAGTATTATGTTTTAGGATGATATGTTACAGTGACTGCTATGTTAATGAATGATATCTTTTTTGTATGTTGAAGGCTCCAGTCACGGACAAAGTCCACAACATGACTGGGCCCTAATTGAAATATAGAGGGAATTAAGAAAAGGAAAAAAAAAAAAGAAAGACGGAAAGTGTTTGCGAATTTTTGAGAAAATGAAAGACCTGTCTTTTGAAATGAGCCAGGTCATAGTTATTGGGAAAGACATGAGAAGGTAGAGAGTTCCAAGGTTGTCCTCTAGATAAAACAATTGCTTGGATCACACAATTCAACGGGTGAAGTACACAAGCCTCGCTCCCCTCTCTCATTACCCACCCAGTGCCCTCAATTTACCCCCATTCTGCTCCATCACTGTCTCAAGGTCTCTCACCACATCTTTTGACAAGTCTGTTAAGTTTCATGCATTACATGTGATATGAAATCAGTGGTGTAGTGGTTATTGTTATCAACCATGATACATGCAGGGGCCTGTCCAGGGACAGGCCTGCATGAGTTTGAATTTAGGGCAGGGCAGTTGGCCTGCTGTCCACCTAAATGTTTGTCTTCCTCTGAGGGTGGGTTGGTAAATTAGGTTTCTGGCTTTAGGCTAGGGCCTGGTTGTGGATGGGGGCTGTGGTTTTGGTGCACTATACATGCAAGCTAGAGAGTGAATGCAAGTGAATGAGGCCATCCTTTCATTTGTTCCTAGCAAACAAGTGTGAAATATTTTTTTCATATGTGTTTGCCATTTCCCGTGTTATCAAGGTAATGCCAGGATTTGATGAAGAAATGGCTACATTTGCTCATGTCCACTCTCAGGCTATCATGTATAATGCTCTGAAACCAGAGTACCTTATCCACAACTAAGTTTCACTGACCAACAGACTTTCCATCGTTTCCCACAACCACTTCATGTGCTGATTCAACCCATTGACACCATGTTGTCTCCTGTAAACCACGTTACTCCAATTTGCTCTCTCCCCAGCATACCCTGCACCCTCTTGCATATTTTACTTCATCTTTCCACCTACTTGGTTTCCTCCTTTTCCATGTTTCTTCCACTTCTGATATGTATACCTTCTTATTCATCCTCTCTCAACTCTTCCTTGCCTGTGTCCAAACCGTATAAGCCCACCCTCTTCAGCTCTCTCGTATACTCTTCTTATTACCATGCCTCTCTCTTCCCGTCATTACTTATTCAATGTACCCCCCTCAGTCATTTCATTTTCAACACATCCATGCTTTTCCTTACATTTTTGTCGAAGGCCCACATACTGCATCCATACAGGCCCTTTAGGACAACTGTACCATCAGACTTACCCATCTTTGCCCTTAAAGACAGTCACCCCTCTTTCCACATATGTGCCCAAGACTTTTGCTCCCATACCTACCTTATGGATCACTTCAGCTCCCATTACTCAGTTTGCTGTATCATCCTTTCCCAGGCATCTAAAACACTCCACTTTCTCAAGTTTTTCTTCATTCAAACTTACGTTATGGATAACCGGTCTTTTTGCACTGCTAAACCTAATATCTTGCTTTAAGTCACAGTTACTCTCAACTTTCTTCTGTCATACACTTTCTCAAACTCAGTCACCAGCTTCTGCAGTTTCTCACTCAAATCTGCAAACAGCTTTATCATCAGAAAACAACTAACTCACCTCCTAGGCACCCCCACCTCCAACAGACTGCATACTGGCTCCTTGAAGATTCATGCATTTACCTTACTAACCACCCTGGTCATAAACAAATTAAATAGTCATGCTGACATCACACACACCCTTGCTGGAAATCAACTTTCACTCGGAACCACACACCTTCCTTTCTACTTACTCACACCCACATCTTACTCTCTTAATAAAAACTTTCCAATGCTTCTGATACCTTTTCTTCCCCATCATATATTTGTAACACCTTCCAGAGAGTATGCCTATCAACCCTTTTTATATGCTTTCTCCATATCTATAAATGCCTCATACAAATCCTTCTGTTTCCTTGAGTAATTTTTACATATATTTTTGAAAGCAAACACCTGATCCACATATCCTCTACCACTCATGAAACCATATTGTTCCTCCCCAGTCTGATCGTCTTTAAATGCCACCTCCCTCTCAAATCACCGCTGTCCTGTACAACTTACTCGGTACACTTATCAAACTTGTACATCTATGAATTGTACACTTACCCCTGTCTGCTTTGACAATATACATTTTTCTTCTCCCATTATGTGAAGTAAAGGTCATTATTGAAAAAAAAAATTTTGTAAGGGTGATTACTGAGACACATATATTAGGCCAACATGCTTTTTATGCAGTGGATATCATTTGTGCTGTTTTGACATATTTGACTGAATATTTGTGTAATTTTTTTTTTTTTACTTCTCTTGTATAATATGTAGGTTCATTATGGATATATTTTGAAAACTACTTACAACAATAACACTGGTGGAGCTATGTATATGCAAAAAGGAATTGAAAGTGGAGCAGAGGGAACAGAGGATGGGCGATTTTACTTCCACCTTGGTGATGCATTTCAGCGTGAGGGCAAGACTAAAGAGGCATATGAGGTGAGCTTCCAGAATAGTTTTGTGCATGAAATAATGATTATATAGCTATTAAGTGGGAGGTTGTGTGATACCTGTAAGGTTAATGGACTTATGTGCTAAGCTTGATGTAGTAGGTTTGAGCCCTTCATTTCTACTTGAATAGTGGAACCAAAATATTGAATTAGAATTGTTGGATGTAATGTCAGCTCTGTTGTTGAGACTTGTGATTCAGCCTAAGCATCCCACCACCAACCAATAAGCATAATTTTTTTAATAAAAAGGGAAAAATTGTAAAAAGATTTTTTTGTTTATATCAGATATAATGTCTTTTTCTGCAACAAATCAATACGGACTTGTATTCTGTGATTATTTTCAGACCATCCATAATTCATATGAATTGAAATATGTTCCCGAGATGTGTTCATATATTTACAGTCAAATGTCTCAAGTCACTCAACCAGTGGGTTGAGCAGTTGCTAGATTTCATAAGTTTAGAGATTTTGGATATCAGGATTTTGGATATCTTACTACTGAAAAGTTTTGCCACTCCAGCTTATTAAAATAAAACTTTAGATAACTGATATACCATTGATCACTTGACTTAATGGTGCTGTATTCTCATTATGCTCCTTGAAATCTAGTTTTTTATTTATGATGGTACCCAGTTCTTTTACATTTTTATTGTTGTGGTAGCTGAGATGGTGTGGGCAGCTGAGGCCCTAATCAAGATCATTCCATTAACACTCTATATATATATATATATTTTTTTTTTTATACATATTTGCTATTTCCTGCATTGGCGAGGTAGTGTCAAGAACAGAGGACTGAGCCTTAGAGGAAAAAATCCTTACTTGGCCCCCTTCTCTGTTCATTCTTTTGGAAATGTAAAAACTGAAGGATAGGATTTCCAGCCCTCCGCTCCTACCTCTTTTAGTCACCTTTTTATACATGCAGGGAATACGTGGGAAGTATTCTTTCTCCCCTAGGGATAAACACCCATTTTATCGACCAAACCCTAGAGATGGATGAATGGCTGGGTTGACTGTGGACTGACTGCCGCAAACAGGATTCAAACCTATGTGCTCTACCCTGGCATCCCTATTTCTGTCAATATCCCTGTCGGGACTTTATGTGGCACTCTAATTTGGTCTTCCCATTCTCCTTGTTCCCTCCACTTCAGACACATATATCCTATTTGTCAACCTTTCTTCACTAATTTTCTCCATATGTCTAAAGTATTTCAACACAGCCTCTTTTGCTTTTTCAACCACACTCTTTTTATTACCACACATCTCTCTTACCCTTCCATTACCTACTCGATCAAACCACCTCACATCACATATTTTCCTCAAACATTTCATTTCCAACATATTCACCTTTCTTTGTACAACCCTATCTGTAGCCCATGCTTTGCATTCGTATGATATTGTTTGGACTACTATCCTTCAGACATACTTATTTTTGCTCTCTGAGATAACGTTCTTTCTTTCCACACATTCTTCATCACTCCCAGAACCTTCGTCCCTTCCACCACCCTATGGCTCATTTCTGCTTGCATGGTTCTATTTGCTGCCAGGTCCACTCCCAGATATCTAAAACACTTCATTTCCTCCAATTTTTCTCCATTTAAACCTTCATCCCAACTAACTTGTTCCTCAACCCTGCTGAACCTAATAACCTTCCTCTTATTCACATTTACTCTCAACTTTCTCCTTTCACACACTTTTTCAAACTCAGTCACAAGAACTGCAGTTTCTCACTCGAATCATCCACTAGTGTTGTATCATTGGCGAACAGCGATTGACTCGCTTCTCAGGCCCTCCCCAACAGACTGCATACTCGCCCCTTTCACCAAAACTTTGGCATTTACCTCCCTAACCACCCCATCCATAAACAAATTTAACAACCATGGTGACATCACACACCCTTGCCGCAGACTGACCTTCACTGGGAACCAATCACTCTGCTCTCTTCCTGCTTATACACATGCCTTACCCCCTTGATAAAAGCTTCTCACTGCTTCTAGCAGCTTACCTCCCACACAATATGCTTAAGACCTTCCACAAAGCCTCTCTGTCAACCCTATCATATGCCTTCTTCAGATCCATAAATGCTACATACAAATC
>JAYMFT010071827.1:0-14558 GCA_038088735.1 Panulirus argus
TATATATATATATATATATATATATATATATATATATATATATATATATATATATATATATATTAACCATTCATACGGGAGCTTTCGCTTGGAGAGAGAGAAACGAAAACGCCTCATATTTACTGGTTGTCAGGACGAGCTCCTGTAAGGCCCGCGTTACCTATATCAAGACGAAAGGGTATTCTTCACGATGGAAGACGCCATTTCGTAAAGCCATTATTAGCTTAATTTCAGCGTTCTTCATTCCCACTCTCTAGGAAGAAGTTTGAGCCTTTGTGATATATATATATATATATATATATATATATATATATATATATATATAGATAGATAGATAGATAGATAGATAGAGATAGATAGAAAGATAGATAGAGAGAGAGAGAGAGAGAGAGAGAGAGAGAGAGAGAGAGAGAGAGAGAGAGGATGATCTTAAGTACAAAAGAGAAGCACCCAATTCTAGTGGCCTCCGTAATGAGAGGATAACCTGACGCCACTCTACTGAACACAAAGGATCGAGTCCCACTTTCCTCATCCATCATGTTTAATGCCACAAGCCACCAACAAACGTGCTACCACTTGCTTACTTAACAAGAAATTTTTTTTTACAACAAATTGGAGGAGGGAAACTGTAAAGCCTTTCGTAGTCTCTTGTCCGTGTGAACTGAATCATGCCTATGGTACATGAACCTAAGATGACCTGATGACTTTTGTTCTGGAGTCTGGAAAATGTGTAGACAACACTATAAGTTTCCCCGTCAGATAAACAAAATGATAAACCTAAACTAGTTTTGGTGTCTGTTAAACGTTTCTACACTAAAACTGTTATAATTCTGTGACCTCATTAGCCAGGTATTGACCCTCCTGTGACCTTATTAGCCAGGAAAGATAGGAAATATGCCTTAAATTACCGCCCAACTAACCTCGTCATTTTTTTAAAATATAGCGATGAAAAGAAAGAAACGAGAAAAAACTTAAATTTCTAGAAAATCAGAAAATAATATCGAACATCCAACACGGCTTCCACTACAAAAAATCATGTCTACTAAATTTACTTAAAATGTTCACAGCTTTTTATGAAAACTGGGACTCAAAACTACCCTCTGATGTAATATACCATGACTTTCAAATGGGATTCAATAAGGCACCACACAGGAGACTGCCATGTAAATCAGCATTACATGGAAATGGGAACGAACTGTGTGCGTGGATTAGTGGCTGGCTCACCGGAACGTGTAACAACGAAGCCTACAACTGGGTGTAACTGACGAGTGGCGTGCCACAGGTTTCGCTCCTCGACCCAAATCTTCTCAAAGTATACATTAATGGTCCTGACTTGGCTCTCGTATCTAGGGTCTTCAAATACTCTTGACAATACAAACGTGGGAGGTAGAGCTACAGCTGAGAAAGACTTTTAAATAATTCAATTAGATCACATCTGTTGCGTCTGTCCTAATATCCAAGGGTTTTAAAATTGTGTGTCCAGGTTAATCTGAAAAAAATATACGATTAACTAAACCATATTTTTTTTTCTTAATAAAATTATATAAAATTTAACCGCATGAAACAATGTTTAATGTTTACGTCTGCCCTTTAACTTAAGCTGCTCCGCTGCCAGGCGTATGCGGTAATCTAACTACTCTCTGGCGTCCGTAATAAGCATGTTGTACTTCTGGATTTTTTTTTTTCAAACAAATATGATAAGGCGTTTTCATCGCTTATATTAAGTATCATGTAAAAGAGTCAAAACTTAAAAAAAATTATTACTTAACATCAGGCCACAGATCTCGTACATCTCTTTAAGACCTCAACATGTAAGAAGACAGTGTATGGATATAATTTCGGCTGTAGCACCTGATAACAATGCGTGGGATGCTAATAAAAGCATTAATGATTGCAGTTTGCTTAAGAAAAAAAAACTAAGGAAATGGTCAGCTAATAGCTGAGGGAATTTCACATAAACAAACGTAAATTTATGCACTTTGGTGATAAGAATGTGAAAATAAATCGCACATCAAATATTCGAAAGTCTGCTAAAATAAATGAGGAGAAGGATCTTGGAGTTATTATCAATACAATCTAAAGTATACTGTAAAGCGTATAGCGGCAAACTATAGATAACCGTATGTTTGGAGCCTCGACTGTAAAACATGGTAAACAATTCTGTCTCTCTAGTGGTCTAGGAATAGCAAACCTTAAATATGCATCTCAATTATGGTTCCCGAACAACTAAAAATGAGAGAAAATCTATACCAGCTACAAGACTGGCGACAAAACAAATTCCAGCACTGAAAAATCTGTCGTAAGAACAGAAGCTACAAAGACTAACTTCTTTTCTTTTATAGAAACGTAAACTCTCAAGTGATGTGATAAAACTCTTCAGTTTTTGAATAAATTTGGAAACGCAAACTATGATAATCTTAAATAATGAAAATACAGTCACTACGATAACTTAAAGATAAAAGTGAAATATTGATGTGGGAGAAATTTTCATTGCAAACCGATGCGTTGATCACTAGAACAAGTTACCATCAAACGCTGTCGATAAAAAATTTTGATTATTAATACCTTCACAAAAACAGGTTAGATATCATTTTTCATGAGAGTGTTGTCTTTATGACGGCAAAGAACAAAAATATATTGTATGTATACGATTCTTGTTTTCTTATTCCAGTACCTAAGAACGTTCTGAAGTGTAGCAGAAGGTGGGACAGCGTAGCTTCATTTCGTAATAGGACCAGCAGAGAGTGGGATGGCTTAGCCACATTTTGCAGCAGGGTTTTTCCCTTTCGTTCCTGTTAATTTCCATGCAGACTTACTTCACAAATGCACCGATTTCTCTTTCATTCTTTTTCCTACCGGCAGTTCTTGCCGGAGGGAGTGGAGGGTAGGGAGAGAGCTTTCTTACTGTTCTATCCTTACTTCATCCACTTACAGTAAAAATAACAACAGATAGAAGTACGATATAATAGAAAAAAAAAAGACGGGTCATTAGGGCCTTCTGTTATCTGTCTTTTCCATGTACTTCCACACACTCCCATATCCTAGAGTCTCATTAGCGTGTGGCCTCGTTAGTCAGTCACCTCCCTATTGCCGCATCAGCCAGGCACTGACCCTCTTGTAGCCTCTAATATTAACTGGGCAATGACCCTCTTGTAACCTGGCAAATGACCTCCCTACGGCCTCGTTAGTCATTGTGTACATCCTGATGACTGCAATATCATGTCCCTACTAATGACGCGAGGGGTGGAGACTGCTGTTGGTGACTGTCAGTAAAGGTCCTCCAGCCGCTCTGCTCGTATGCGACCTTTAGAGCAGCTGGAAGGGTGTTGACCTCAGTCGCTAACGTCGCAGGTGGAGTCACCGACCTCACCACTCGTGGTATTGGTGGTGGTGGTCAATAACATGTTCCAGCAGCCGGCCTCAGCATCCGCTGGACCAGCTCCCAGGACCTTAATGGCGATGATCTTTTGCTCTGGTGACGACCTCTTGACGATTGTGCTGGGGTGAGTGGCCTGACGACCAGCCTCACATGAACGGACTGACGTGGCCGGGCCAGACATGAGCGACATGATGACTGGCATGATATGAATAAACTATAAAACCTGCTGAATATTCTGTTTACAGTCGCAAAAGGTCGTGAGAACCTTGACAAGTGCCAGAGTGTAGCGAGTACAGTGGCCTCACCTCAAACCCACAAACACTTGAGGGTGGGACAGCGTAACCTCATTCTGAAGGAGGGTCAGCAGAGAGTGGTATGGCGCAGCCACCCACATTCTGCAGCAAGGTTCTCCCTTTCGTTCTGTCCTGTTAGTTTCCACGCTGACTTACTTCACAAATGCATCAGTTTTTCTTCCATTCTTTTTACGGAAAACTACCGGCAGTTGCTACCGAAGGGAGTGAAGGGTGGGAAGAGGGTCGTCTTACTGTTCTAACTTTACTTCAGCCACTTACCTGTAGAAACAACAATAAGAAGTATGTTATAATCAGATAACATTGGAAGAGGGTACTCGGGCCTTCTGTTATCTGTCTTTCTCATGTAATTTCACACACTTTCATTTCTTGTGGTCTCATCAGCCTGGCACTGAACCACCTGTGGCCTCATTAGCCAGGCAGTGACCCTCCTTTGGTGTCATTAGTCAGTCACATCACTATAGCCTCATTAGCCGGGCACTAACGCTTTGTAGCTTTTAAAATTAGCCAGACAATGACCTTTCGCCTCATTAGTCATTGTGTACTTACTGATGACTGTACTCTATTGTCCCAACTAATGCTGTACTATGAAGTCCCTACTGGCAACTATACAATGATGACCTTACTGATGGCTGTACTATGCTGATCCTACTGATGACTTTACTGAGGAACTTACTGATGACTGGACTATGATGTTCCTATAGATGACTACTATGATAACCCTACTGATGACTACACCGTAATAACCCTATTAATAACTATACTATGAAGTCCCTACCGATGACTGCACTATGATTTCTCTACTAAGGACTATACAATGATAACCCTACTGATGGTGTACCTTCTGATGACTGGACCTTGACGCCCCTACTGATAACTATCCAGTGATGACCCTACTGATGACTGTACTATGATGTCCCAACTGATCACTGTTCAACTGACGATGTTTCGACGGATACCTGACGCATGTTATCATGTATCTAAGCCCAAGACGGTCTCTTCCAGGCGTCTGGCAACGAAAACATGTAAGTGCCGGAAATCACTCAACCTAAAGCAGGCCTTCCATACAACTAGAACTTCCAGCGTGATCCAAGACGCTGGTGTCTGACCTTACAACAACGGGAGTGGTGACCCTGCTGTTGGTGACTGTCAGTAAAGGTCCTCCAGCCGCTCTGCTCGTATGCGACCTTAAGAGCAGCTGGAAGGGTGTTGACCTCAGTCGCTAACGTCGCAGGTGGAGTCACCGACCTCATCACTCGTGGTATTGGTGGTGGTGGTCAATAACATGTTCCGGCAGCCGGCCTCAGCATCCGCTGGACCAGCTCCCAGGACCTTAATGGAGATGATCTTTTGCTCTGATGACGACCTCTTGACGATTGGGCTGGCGTGAGTGGCCTGTTGAACAGCCTCACATGACCGGACTGACGTGGCCGGGCCAGACACGAGCGACATGATGACTGGCATGACATGAATAAACGATAAAACCTGCTGAATATTCTGTTTACAGTCGCAAAAGGTCGTGAGAACTCTGACAAGTGACACAGTGTGGTGAGTACCCACTAACACACTAAACACTAGTGTTTCAACAACTGGAAAATTAGTAAGAAAAAAGAAAAGAAAACGATGGAGTTCATAAACTTATAGAACAGTGAAAATTAATACAATTTTCAAACTTTTTTGGGCCACTTTGAGTATCTCAGACCTGACTCTACAGGAGAGTCGGTTCACTTCTACTTCTAAAGGACTATAATTCTATTGCCATATCATCAAGTCGGAAAGACAAATAATACTCTAAAAAAGATGCCTCAGAGGAAAGAAGCTTATAAAATTCTCCTGAATACTCTTTTTTTTTTTGACCACCTTTTCGGGCCATAAGGTCGGGGATCCACACGAAATGGTAATTTCAAGACAACATTTTATCTTTTCAGACTTTTTGAGTCAGAATACTAAATCACGAAAAAATCTAAATGTTTCAGGCTTTTGCAGAGCCGTTCGTCCGAACTCCGCGGAACGAACGTTATCAAACAAAGGAAATTAGGTCGGAATTTTCCCCTGGAGTAATCCAGGGACGACCTCCCTCGCCCACTGCCTGCCTCACCACCCACCTGCTGCCTCACCCACGCTTTCCCTTGGGTAGTATGTCTCATCTTCTCAGTCCCTCAGGATATAAGTCTCATCTCGGCGAATGGGCCTCACCTTTTCAGGAAATGAGTCTCATCTTCTCAGGTCATGAGCCTCACCTCAGGTTATAAGCCTCACCTTCTCAGGTAAAGGGCCCTCACCTTCTCAGTGCTATAAGCCTCATGTTCTCAGGTAATGGGCCACATCATTTCACTTCCTCAGGTAATGGACCTCACTTTCAAAGCTCATCACTTAACTAGCTACTTATTTCCTAACCTGCCGCCACTCAGTGTGAGGCAGCAGCAGTTTCGGGCAGGCAAGACACACAGTGTGGTGGCAGATGCAGAGTGACGCAGGCTAGAGACAGTAATAGCCAACAGCAGAATCAAGAGGACGGTATTCCGCCAGCAGAGCCTGGTAAGCAAGCGTCCTGATCCTCTGGTTTCTATTGTTCCCGAAACCTTCGAAATCTCTTCTCAACTCATATTTCCCTAAGAACCTCAATGTATTTTCTCTGGTCATCAGTATGGCTCTCACGAGGTGATATCCAATGCTGATATCCTAATCCTGTCTTTACGAATGTCTGGTCAAACTCCTGAGACTCTGGGGAATCCTTATGTTGGAGCCTTTGGTAACTCGATAGGTTTTGGTAGGGTGTGGTATCAAGGGGGTCTGATCTAAAGGATCCCCTCCCTCTTTGGGCGTCGTCTCTTCCACACTCAGACGTCTCAGATTTAGCTTCCTATCTTGTCAGTCTGTCTCCGCAACTGTCGATGGATCAACCTTTTCCTTTTTCGTTATCAACAGCGGCGTATCGCTTAGGATTCTCTAATATCTTCTGCGTCCTTCCTCCTTCAAATCAGTAACTTCCATTCGTTAGTCAATAACCAAATGCACTCCTGATCTTATGACTTAACACTGGATTCCTTAACCTCTCTCAAATCCGCTTCATCTTTTGCTCGATCAACGTCCCGTCTCGTCACAACCACCTCCATAAAGTCATATCTGGAGAGGGTTTTCCAGTCGCAACCTAGTTAAGCTGACCGCCTCTACAAACCCTCTGCTTTCCTATCCCTTTTTTCTAAAACTCCTCACAACTTTCCCATCTTCCTCAAAAGCTCAGTCATCCCACTAGTCACCGCAATAAAGATAGCCGGTACCACTGTAACGTCTAATCTATCTCGTAAACCCTACACTTCACATTTTCTCCGCTGCAGGTGGCCTGTGGCGCTGTTGTCTTGTTCCTTTCGTTCGTGCATCAATTAGCTTTAAGACTTTACGATTTCGTGTCTTTCCTGACGGCTGCCATCTGCTCCTTTTCAAAAGACAGGGTTTCCACTTCTTTTATGTAACGTTTTGATTATTCCTCTCATCATTTTTGTATATTATTGACTCCTTTAAAATACAATCTAAGGCCTGGTCATGAAGTCAGTCACTTAAGGCCTGGCCTTAAGTAACAGACAACAGCAGTGCCAGGCAGGCCACCAGTGACAGTGCCAGACATCGGCAGTACCAGACAAGCCTGCTAGGGCCAGTCATTCACCAAGAGTGCCATGAATACTAGTACCAGTGACCGGGGGTTGGGGCTATATGTTATATAGTGAGCGGCCTTATCTCTTAACCTGTGCCTCACGTTCCAGTGGGCGGGCCTGCATGGCTGGCCATGCATAGCTATCAGCGAGAAGGGCTGGACGCTCCCCTGCTCGATATTCACATCCCTCCTCCGGCAGGCACATGCCCGCAGGAGGGGCGTGGGGGCCATAGTTTACTGCGACAAAAGAGCCTCTGGCACATTCTTTACATTTTCTCTGATGGCGTCGCAGGCGGAGTAGGGTACGGGAGGCGGGGACTGCTGAAGGTGAGGATGTACCCAATGTGCGTGACACGAACGCCACCAACGTCATCAAAAGCTGCAGCTGTCTGGGCAGCATGAGGTTTTTAGTTTGGTATCAACGAAAGTTTAATTATGTTAGCCTAATGAATTCTTATAAGTAACTCCTGTAGCTTTGGCGCTACGCTCAACGCCGAGGTAAGGTAAGGTACGCACGCTCCTTTGGTACCGGGACGGTCATGGGCACCGCCGTACTTCTTCCACTACTCTAACGAAGTTACACAGCATGAAGAGAGGCGCTAACACCACACCGGCTCTGCATGTGGTGTGTTCTGTGTCACAGGCACTACCACTCCCACCACATCACCACTACCACCGCCACCAAGCTAATAATACAATTAGCAGGCCGAGTGACAGAACCGCCAGTGAAACAATATATTTTGCAACCTTTGCAGCGCTATCATGAAAACAAACAGCAATGCAGTAAAGTATAATATTACCGACATAACAATAAAACTTGTAGCTGATTGGGATCACAACTAGAGCAACATTTGTAGCACGGTGTAGCCTCACCATCAACAACTCTGTAGCCTCGTTTCTAACACAAAACCTTGCAGCAATGTGTAGCCTCGCCACTTCAAAAACAATACTTATAGTACAATGTGGCCACATCACTACAATAATATTTGTAGCTCTGTGTACTCTACCCACTACAACAACAACATTTGTAGCCTCACCACTACAACAATACCACTTCTGGTACACTGCGTAACCTTACCACTAGCCTGACAGCAATATTTGTAGCTCTATGTGCTCTAATCACCACAACAACAACACTTGTAGCACTTCATAGCCTCACTACTAAAAAAAAAACACTTGTAATAAACTATGTAGCCTCAACACAACAACAAAAATTGTAGCAAATTATGTAGCCTCACAACAACAACATCACTTGTAGTACGCTGTGCAGCCTCGCCAATATAACAACAGCAAAGTTGCAGCGTGTCCAGCAGCTTATCAACTTCCTCACCACCACCACCACTACCACCACCATCAACAACAACGTCATTAATTAAGATTAAGAACCTCTGCCAGGAGTAGCACAACCACCACACTGTGAATGACGTGCCAGAGGGTCCTGCCTGAAGATGTTTGCAGATGATGCAAAAGTCATGAGGGAAGTGATAAGCGATGAAGATTGCACGAACTTACAAGGGGACCTAGACAGACACCTAAGTTAGCCTGATACATGATTGATGAGGTTCAATCCCAGTAAATATATAGTAACGAAAATCATACTCAGCGAAACAAAGATTCAATATGATTATTATCCTCCAATAAATAAGCTGGAGAATTCTGTGTAAGAGGGACTTGGGAGTCGAAATAGTTCCCTAACCTGTCGCCAGAGTTCCACCTTAGGAGAATAACAAAGGAGACAAAATGTCTGTAGGCAAATGTCAGAATTGCATTCCATTAAGGAAATATTCAGCAAACTCTTCACATCCTGAATCAGGCAGAAACTAGAATATGCTTCTCAGGTTTGGTCACCGCACGTAAAGACGTACAAAAAACTAAGAGAGAAGGTCCAGAGGAGGGCAACAAAAATGGTACCAGAATTAAAAGCTTCTATAAGGAAAGACTATAGGCCTTAAATCTGCCCATCATAAAAAAGAGAATCATGAGGGGTTTCCTGATTACAATCTTTAACTTCTTAAAAGTCAGTCTGATGATGTAGATCGTCCGTACTTCCTCGAAAGATGCAGTGACACTACAAATAGAGGCAGTAACACGAAGTTCAATACGACTTTTTAGTAAGGATTACTTTTACAATGTAAGAATCGAGGATGAACGGAATGAATTGAATGATAAAAAAAGAATATAAATACTGAGGGGACACAGAAGTTGTATGAGAGAAAAGACAGTTCAAGACATGGGGCCCCACGAGCGTAAGACGCCTTCCCGGTGTAGCACAAACTAATAATTGCACACAAAATAAGAAGACTCCTGCCGAGCCTTGGCTAATGTCCACCCACCTCAGCTCCTATCCTCTCAGTCTGCTCGCACTACCTCTACACACCTACTTCCAAACCCGGGGTACGTACACTAATTCCAAATCATGGGTACGCACACTGATCGTAAAACATGGGGAAGTACACTGATTCAAAAGCATGAGTAATTTGAGTATCTGTGTACTTCTTCAAACGTGAAAGGTTACCATGTTAGTTTTCACTAATCCGTATAATACGAACCAGTAATGATGAAACTTTGCACAAAGATACTCTCCAACTACACCCATACAGCGGCTAAAACTTGCGTGTGTGTTTAAACCTTGTATCTTGTTTTACTCTGTGTTTTGCCTCATCATGTAGCTTGCCTTACCCTGTGTTCTGCTGCGCCCTGGGTCTTTCTTCTTCTTTGTAACTTACCTCTACCTGGGTTTCCCTTCTTCCTATATCCTGTCCCACTCTGTAATTTGCCTAACTCTGAGTATTTTTTCACCCTATATTTTGCTTAATCCTGTATCTTTCCTCACAAAGCGTTTTACCTCACTCTTTGTTCGTTTCATCCTATGTCTTGTCCCATCCTGTACCTTGCCTCACCCTGCGTACTGCCTCATCCTTTATCTTCCTCTAACCTGTCCCTTGCATCCTGCATCTTGCCTCAAGCAGTCTTGCTTCAACCTGTATCTTGCCTCACCCTATACACCACCTCACCCTTTAACGTGTCGAGTATATGGAGGGGTAGACACTGAATTCGCACTCAATCGTTTGCCTCACAGCTAAATCCTTCACAGGTCCCCGTGGGTCAGAAGTTGTGACGGCATCATGTGACGCCTGCAGCCCTGCCCTGGGTGCTTCCCACACACCAGCTGCACCGTCATGGGCCATGTATACGGTGAGGGTGTGTTTTTTTTGTTTGAGAATTATCTTTAATACGTGAAGAGTGTATTAAGGATTTTTCTGTTGGTGATTATAACTTGACGTTGACGGCCTTAATTACTCTGGCAGCTAATTAGGTCTAAAGCCTAATTATACCACCAACCAACATGGTAAACAGCCGCACTTTTAACAACGAAGTTGGACATGACTTTGTTGCTTGAAATTTTAAGTTTAAATTTCACATGAAGCTTGGTTACTCGTTATGATAATGACCTGAAACTGAGGAAAGGTGTGGCAGCCCTTCAAAGGACCGAGCAGACGAGAGCCCCAAAGGCCCGAGTCTACTCGTCATAAACAGATATTTTAATGTGTATGTGATGAAGTGTGGCTGGGGAACCTCCACTTGTATTTCAACTCGGTCATGCGTATGTCCATCGCTGACGCCCAACCCAAGCTTGGCTGTCCACTGACCCCTCCTCCCCTCCCCCTCATGCACCCACTGAGCACGCCGCCGGTACGACCTCTGGGCATGACTGGGTCCTTAATTGAGGTCAGGTCAAAGGCCAGGCCATCATATATTACGTACCCAAGGGTCGTATCGTTTTGTTCAAGGGTCGTGCCCTCGTGTTCAAGGAATGAACCACTTCCCGTCCAGTCAGCCAGAACACTGCATTCCCTGTAGCTCTTTTGTGTGTAGCTAATTCATGAGCCCAGTTACTGCTTCCCCGAATGCTTGCTTGCATGTCTGTCTGCCTCCTTACTTTTGCACTCGAGTGCATGCTTGCCTGCCTACTTATCCTACCGCTAGCATGCCCTGCTTCTTACCCTACCTCCTTATCTCCCCGCTGGCATGCACGCCTGCCTGTTACCCTGCCTGCTAATGTTCTCGCTAGCATGCAAGCCTGCTTACTAATCTACCTGCTTATATTCTGACTAGCATGCGTTCCTGGATGCCTATCTTCCCGCTAGCATGCACGCCTTCCTGTTACCCTGTATGTTTATCGTCTCGCGAGCGTCTGAGTGACCTGTCTTCCACTAGTTCCTGAAACTTTAGGTTTTGTCGTATTGGGAGGACTACTCCTCCTCTTTCGTCTCCTGTTTCCCTCCTTACTATTATGTACCCTTCTGGGCAGTACAGGTGAGATGGAAACAGCGCAAAATCTACTTCTTGAATTGAGTTCAAGTCCAAACTACTCTCATTAAGGGCATTCTTATTCTTACATAGCCGTTCCTTTCTGTCTTGATAATAAACACCAATTCTCCTCTATTTTATCACAAAAAATTGCGTCTGGCATTCCACGAGTGCTCAGTAATATTTTAATTAGCATTCCTTCTTTCTTGCCAATTTTCTCTTCCCAAAGCGCATGCCACTTATAAGATGAACTTTTTAATGCTGAATTATTAACCTTCGTGTTTCTGCCTTTCTCCAAAGTCTTCAAAATAGTATCATCAACTTGGCCATAAATTTTCTTGATCGTTCCATCTCTATCAGTGCATATCATCCTGACTCCAGCTTCACCTAATTCCCCTGTGTACCTGTGTCTGAATGTCCCAGGGTTTCTCTTCCACTGCATTAATCTTCATACTCTTAAGACTGTTGAAGGGTCCCAGATTCCCTTCACCGCCCACCTCTGTCAGAAGGTTCAACGCTCCCTGTGTTCTGGCTATTGTCTTTTGTCTATCAGCCTCTTGATCATGGAATACAAGACACTTCTGACCCCTTTTTTATATTTTTTCATCTATTTTTCCTATTTCCTCTGCTTCCATGCTTTCTGTATTTTTTCAATATACTTGATTTTGTGTTCACGCTCCTTGAAGTCTTTGAATATATGTTTACTTCTGTGTACGTGTGTGTGTGTGTGACAATCTCCTCGTCAGCAAAAGGCCGGCGGCGGACCCGGACCGGTAGGGGAGGGACGCAGCCGACAGTGCCCTCCGCCCCTGGCCACCCTGAACGGGGTCAGACTTGGATATAATCGATACTCATTTGTCTCCCTCGGCAGAGAGCACCACATGGATCACTGTCGTACCTGGAACGCACAAGTGGTGTGCTCCGTAGACGGTGCAGGGGAGGCGCAGTTGGTGTCAGACGAAGCGGTGACCAGCGAGAAGAGAGGATGTGGTCGAGACATGAGAGTAAGGAGAAGTTATAATACATGAATACCTCAACATCTCCTGGTGCAATGTATATGGACGGTGCCGCGGGGAAGGTAGAAGACAGGTGACACAGACGATAACGTGGATGGTAAGTAAAAAAAAAATGACGAGTGAAAAACTCAACGAGATGAAGTATGTACGAAACATAGCCTCTGGGAAGCTTAAAATTTTGGGGGTTAGGAGAACACAGGAGAACGATTGATATGTGAGGGGGAAATTCAATGGCCGAACCGTGAACATAACATGAGATACAAATCTGGATGAAAAAGATAGTAAACTACACGAGAGGAGAGAGGGGACAGGCAATAAGGACTACACAAAAGGCTCATTAAATAACCATGTAGCAGGATGAGGTATCGGAGGAGACACTGGAATGTGGAGACAAAATATGAGGCAGCAGACTATGAATTCAGTTCAGAGGTTGTCAGAAACACTATGACGAGGACTGATCGGGTTTGGGAAGGAACACGAGTCGGTGATCAAGGAAAACAGACGAATGAATCCGTATAGCTTGAAACGCACGAGAAGAGGCTGATTGTGTAGGATGGTATTAACCTGGAGATGTGGATGGCAAAGTCTAACGTTAACCCCTTCGACACGACGGTACGACCCTTGAACATTACGGTACCTACGACCCTTAAGCACGACGATACGACCTCTGAGAGTGACGAAACGACCTGTAATGGTCAGGTCAAAGGCCCGGCCATTATAAATGTTACCCTCGCCAGTGTAATCATATTTCTCATTGTTGTATTACCAATAATCATGTGGTTATGCACCTTATACCATTATCGCTTCAAACGTATTTCAGGGGCTGCGTGCGTTACAAGATTTATGTGCGGCATTGCGTCAGTGTTCGCTGGTTCAAGACTAGTTCCGAATAACGGTCTGTAACATTAGGAAACTTTCTGTGGAACGTAATTCTAAAAACAACACAATTATAAATTAAAAAATCATATGATTTATATCTTGTCTTTTGTTAATATAAAAATCAAGATATTTCATATATCGGATACCGTATGTATAAACTTAGCGGTATCTGGCAACGCAGTGGGAAAAGTGACGTAATCCACTTTGAGAAGTGGTTCCCAAAGTGGTCGTTATGAACCCCCAGGGGTCGATAAATGTCTTGGGCTCCACAGTGGGTCGATGAAATTCAAGGAGCCAAAAAACTTTAAAAGTTTAAATATTTAATCGTACGTAAAATTAGGGAAAAGCAGAACAAGTTTCCATTCTTCACATTATAAGAGGGAAAACTATGCTCTAATGGGCATCATTTGGCCCAATCATCTCATCAAGGACGGAAACTTCTTCAATTAAGATGTAATTTCAATTAGCTAGTTTTGTTCTACACATTTAGTTTTGCTGATTTGGTGCATAATAATGATAATGATAATGATAATAATAATAATAAAAATAATAATAATAATAATAATAATAACTAATAATCATCATTATTATTATTATCATCATTATTACCTAGAGAATATGAGATTAGGGGTCGATGAAGGCTCAACAAGTCTGTGATGGGGTCGACAGATTCAAAGGCTTGGAACCCCAGGCATATGAATCCGAGCAGTTAGCTGGACACTCGTCACTTCAGTGGGAGTAAGGATCACTGCCACCGACGCTGATACATGCCTCCTCCTCCTCCTCCTCTCTACAAGCAACCGACTAGATGTACACCTTAAGATCTGGCACATTTTAAAAGACGTTTTTCACTTCCACTAAAATTCGTAAATACTTTTCCTCGTTTCTCCTTTTTTTTTTTCCCCTATCATTTACCTCTCTCTCCTTCACTGGAGCCCCTAACATCGTATAAGCATATATATATATATATATATATATATATATATATATATATATATATATATATATAT
>JAYMFT010071838.1:0-14558 GCA_038088735.1 Panulirus argus
TCATAGTTGTTGGGAAAGACATGAGAAGGTAGAGAGTTCCAAAGCTTCGACGTGTAGGGAAAGAAGCAGTTATCAAATCTATGAAGCCCGTCATCTATGTAGCAGATGTTGATTATGTGTTCCATATGCATTTTTCATGATTCCTTCAACGATATGAATTTCATGTGATGTCAGGTTCACTGGTCTATACTGCTTTGATAATAGCTTACATCTGCTGTCAAACACTGTTAAACATGACATTTTGTGAGTATCTGGTACACTGTTTTGATCTATATTTTGTCTCATCCGCGATGAAGAGATAAATGTAAAGAGAAATTTTTAGAACTAGCAAAACTAATTATGACCGGGAACTGAATACAAAGAAATTTTGCTAATGGAGGTGGTGTGACTGAAGACATTGGTCTCACCTGATGAATGAACTTAGTGAGCAGAGTCAATAAGCAAAGAGCAGTTTTACAACTACATTTCTGAACTGATTAGGGCTTGACATATTTCACAAGAAGATTACAGAGGAATGATTAGGGATTAAATAAACAGAAGAATTTTGTGTACAGAAGTGATGTGAATGGAGCTGCTGGTCTCACCTGAAAGAGATGCAAGTTGCCTCAGACAAAAGTAATAAGCCTGCAACCACTTTCAATAAGGGATGCAGGTTCAAATGGAGGTTGCCAGGGAGGTATGAGGTATAGCATGAATAGGTTGGGGAAATAAAAGGCATAGAATAAAGGAAGAAAAATTCTTAACAAGAAAAGAACTAAAGATGATGTATTCCAAATGCAGGAAATAACTAACAACAAAATCACTCTGTAACTGAGTGAGTGCAGAGTGAACTAATGTGGGAGTCAGTGATGATCTTTCAGATGGTAGAACATCTTTCAAACAAAGAGGAAAGGAAAGCCAAGGAAGGGTAATGCATCAAAATGCTCCTTTAAGCTATGTTCTTGTAAAATGCAAGTTTAGAGACAAAAGCTTATAAAACCAAGGTAAAAAGGGTTAATCACTGAGGATTACCTATGATATCCAGACATATAACCTGAAGGTGCTAAAGAATGGTAAAAAAGAAAAGCTGAATTTTGTGGGATAATCTTCACTGGCAATAGACCAAGAGAAGAGCAACAGAGAACTAAAAAACTCAGTCAGAGGGCAAAACATGAGAGGCATCAAATGAGGCAGGGATGGCAGAGGAACCCTTTCACATCTAGCTCAAGGATCCTAACATAAATAAATATAGCATGCCCCAGATTAATCCATTATATGTTTGCAATGCATTTACTCAACAGTTAGTTTTTATCCCCCATTATGGTGTTGGCAACATTTTTTCTTAAAATTTAGCGCACCAAACTACTATTCATTGTCCTTAAAGTAAACCCTTCCATCAGTTGGAGATAATCTGCACTACACCTGCATTTATCATGATAAATTGTAGTGAAGAGATGTGGCTTGAAAAAAGTATAAGAAATAAAAAAATAAAGTGATACCATATACTAGGGTAATAATGATGATTCAGGTGCCTACCAGCCATATTCATAAAGCAAAACTGATGATTATAGTGCATGATAATGAACAAGTGTTCAGGTACCAGTTCTGACAGCAATTTCGTCTGCTAATTTGAACTCTCAAGATCCAACAACTGGTTTTAGCACTGGAACTAAGAAAAATAATTAGAATATATGAGAGAATTTACCATAAGCCACAGCTAACCATGATGGCCTTTCACAGACCAGTTAGTAGGCTCACGATAAGAATATTCAGGTGTATTATACCATCCATCAGCAAACTGTTCTGTTCTAGAACCTCTCCACCTATTACTGATGCGAATCACAATACAAACTACATTTCACTTGTTCTTTGCAGACTCTAATTTTGTCAAAAATTATCGGAAATATTTCTTCATAAACTTCTTATTTTCTTGCATATATTGCTACAACTTATTTCATTCTGTCTTTTTATTCACTTACCATGGAGCGTACCCTCAAAAGGTTTTGTCTTATGCCACTCTTTTAACCCCATTCAAGTCATACTTACATAAACAATCAATATTTATCCATCCATTCTCCATTCTCTATCTCTGCTTTCGCTTTTATAACATTTCCCATGTCATGATAATACTCATATTTCAAAACAAAACCTGAAAATTCATAAGCACTTTTCAAAATGGATAACCTACCCGTTCTTCTTTCACCTCATCTAGTCTCACTCTCCCTCTCTACTTTTACGTGGAGCAACAAGGCTAATTAACTAAAAATATTAGCAATATTTGCTTATATATTATATATATGAGTCTTGCTCAACATAAAAGTTAAACCAAACAGTTTTCCCATCAAATTCACCATTAACCACACTGAAATCTGTTTGGTTCTCATACTAGTGAAGCATGGGTTCTGTCATAGGTTAATTCTTTACTGTACCACAGTGCAAAATACTATGTAGGATTCAGCAACACATTACAAAAATTATTACCTGTTGGGTTCCTTTATCATCATCATCCTTTTCAAGCCTTCTCTTTCTTTCTTTCTTCACAGAGACTTGAGAATGAAACTGGTAGGCTTGGCTGGCATGGTCGTAATAGAAATATGTGCCAGTCTTGCTGTCATAATACAGTCCATTCTCCTGCATGTATGAAACAAAAAAAAAATCCCTTATTACTTTAATTACAATATTAGAAAATTCATGCATAAAATGTAGCTTTTCCCTTTAATAAAATTAAAGAAAATCCTTTCAAAAGTATAAGAAGCAATGTAAATTTTGAAGGGTGAAATAACATTCCTCTACCAAAGGCGAAGCACTATGATCATCTGAGGTACCAACAGGCCCACAAAGGGCAAGACTTAGATTAATCCTTGCATTACTGAGAGGAATTCATGAGAATTTTCCCCTATGACCTCTGCAAATATGCAGGGTTAGACGTGATAATTACTGACCAATAAGTGACAGACCGGACACTATGTCCTCACAGCCTAGCTATGTTTGATCTTGTCACGTACCATCCTCAGTTTTTTGCTAATCCCTAGCACACCTCAGGCCTGTCAATCCAAGAATCAAAAAGCAATTAAAAAAAAAAAAAAAAAAAAAAAAAAAAAAAAAAAAAAAAAAAAAAAGGATCTTGTCGTAGACCTATCCTCAGTTTTTCGCTCATCCCTAACATCTGCCTCAGGCCTGTCACTCCCAGAATCAAAAAGCAGTTTTTCAGAAATAAATAAAAGAGGAAAAGGGAAGGAAAAATCAATGTTCACAAGGATCTACCTCCAATAAAGATATATTCTTTCCTTTAAATACTGCTTTCAAAGCCACACCAGAAAAAAAACTACCAAAAATAATGGCAGAATTATCTTTCAGCAGTCTTCAAGCTCCCAAAAGCTACTAGTGTCAACTGGCAAGATATCCCCAGGAAAAGTTCTGAGAAGAAGATATCTTTCCAATATCATTGCTTTTAGCAGGCCAAAACATCTTTTTTATTCTCCCTGATGTTTAATGATACTCTCTCACCCCAATTCTCATATGCCCTCTTTTTCAACTTTTGCTTCTTCCTCTTGACCTCCTACTGCCTTCTCTCATACATCTCTCAGTCATCTGCACTCCTTCCTTGTAAGTTTTTTCTTTTTTTATGTTGCAGGCTCCAGTCATGGACAAAAGTCTAAATCAAGGCCAGGCCCTAACTGAAAAATAGAAAGAATTAAGAAATGGGAAGAAAAGACAGGGAAAATATTTATGAATTTTTGAGAAAGACCTGTCTTTTGATATAAGCTAGGTCATTGTTATTGGGAAAGACATGAGAAGATAGAGAGTTCCAAAGCTTCGACGTGTAGGGAAAGAAGCAGTTATCAAACTGGCACACCTTTGAGTTGCCAATGACCAAACAATAATCATGTAATGCAGCAGCTTGCTGAGTATTGCTTGGTCTAGCTTGTGGTGGGGGCACACAAGCAGCCAGCTCTCTGGAGCAAAGGCCAAAGTAATACCTATAAAGGAGGGAAAGTGAACCAAAATTGCGGCGTAGGGCAAAGGGGTCAAGTTTGGAAGTTAGCCTGGGACAGTTTATAAGTATCGAACAAATGTCTCTCTTTTCTCTTTCACTAACAACTTTACTTCTTCATTCCACCACTCACCACCCTTTCTCATCTGCTCACCTCCCATCTTTCTCATGCCAAATGCATCTCTTGCACATGCCATAACTGCTTCCCTAAATACATCCCATTCTCACCCACTACTCTCACTTCATTTGCTCTCACCTTTTGCCATTCTACATTCAATCTTTCCTGGTATTTCTTCACACAAGTCTCCTCTTCAAGCTCACTTACTCTCACCACTCTATTCTCCCATTCTCTAATCTTTTTTGAAAACCTCTACAAATCCTCACCTTTGCCTCCACAAGGTAGTGACCAGACATTCCACCAGCTGTCCCTTTCAGCACTTGTACACCCAAAAGTCTCTCTTTTACATGCCTGTCAATTAATGTGATCTAATAATGCCCTCTGACCATCTCTCCAACTCACATATTATGTATCTCTTTTTTTAAACCAGGTATTCCCAATCAACAGTCTTTTTTCAGCACATAAATCCACAAGCTCTTCACCATTTCCATTCTGAACACTGAATACCCCATGCACACCAATTATACCCACCTTTGTGTTTAAATCTCTCATCACTAAATACCCAGTCTCCTGCACCAAACTGCTGACACACTCACTCAGCTGCTTCCAAAACACTTGCCTCTCATGATCCTTCTTCTCACGACCAGATGCATAAGCATCAATAATGACCCATCTTCTGCCACTCACTTTCAGTTTTACCCACATCAATCTGGAATTTACTTCCTTACACCCTATTACACACTCCCACCACTCCTGCTTCAGGAGTTGTGCTGCTTCTTCCTTGGCTCTTGTCCTCTCACCAACCTGACTTCACTCCCAACACATTTCCAAACTATTCTTCCCCTGGGCAGATAACTACTGTTAAATTTTGCAAAGCCTCTAAGAGGCCTACTTCCTTCACATAATACAAAAGAAATGATCACCAATTAGTCATTCTTTTGGCTAAAAGGATAGCTAATCATTCTACAAACTGACAACAAAGAATCCTTTCTAATTAAAATCACTGTTTCTGACAAAATTCAAACTTCTCATCTTTTCCCACTTGTATCACTAGAGAACCCATAAGCAGTGTCAAATTAGAGATAATGGAAGATATCAGATTGGGAAACCTATGGGCCTAGTTCAAGTTTCCCTTTCTAATAAGCAAACTTAATGTTGGATGGCAACAGCACCAGCTTGTTATTATTTGATTTAAGATATGGGAGGAGAAACCCAGTTTTTTCTCCCTCCTAAAGTGGATTACTAAGAGATTATCCGCCCTTATCCCTTTAGGGGTCTGTAACCACATTTGTATGGCTTAGGGTGTTGGGTGTCAAGCTGTACTTGTATAGGATGCCTATTCCTGGCCTCGTTTAAACTGGAAGGTGCAATTTATTAGAATGCAGAGCTGTCTTGCTTCACAAGCACCTATAATTAGTTGATGGGCAGCCAACCAACCAGGAAGGTACATTACCAGTACTACCCTCATGGGAATCGGAAGGGTTAGCAATGGCTACATAGTGAGCAGCACTTCAGTCGCTCTCCTCTGACTCAGGCAGCTGTCTTTTCTTTTTGCCTCATCCACACATCGACTGCTGGTATTTTGTGCACAAAGATACATTCTCTCCTTGTCCCACATAATGCTGGCCAACACTTACTTCACACAACTCATTCTTTGTAACTCTAGTTTTCTTGCAGTGAGCGCTATTTGTTCTCTGCTCTCCATGCCTTTCGGGAAAATGTTAGGAGCAACTGACAGCAGGTAGAGAGATTAGGGAGGAGCATTAGGATGAGAGAATAGGTAGAAGTAGTAGGTAGGAACATCAGGTAAGAGCATCAGGTACAAGTAGCAGGTTGGAACAGTATGCAGAGGTAGTGGGGAGGAACATTAGGTATGGGTCTCTATAAACATTGCACAAGAGTTGTCCTCTGCCAGTGTCCTGAAGTTCAGCAATTATGGAGACTCTTGCTGTGGCCATCCCCTTCGGGGAGTTCCCGGAGGGAATGGGTGTTAGATACATAGATAAATAGATAGACAGACATATAAAGAGACAGATGTGGAAAAATTCTTAAATGTTAGTTACCCGTACACTATGATGAGGTAGTATGACTGGCAGGACACTAGTTTTACTTGTGCAGGCCACTTTTTTCTGCTTTTATCCAAATTAGGCATAATCTATCAGTTCATAAAGATACCTTAAGTTACAAGCCCATACAAGTAGCACTAGGAAAGACTCCTAGTATGTTAATTATTGATATAACACAAAAGGGGATGTGTAACCTTGGTGCATGCACCAAATATAATGATTTAATAGAATCATTGTTTTTACTTTCGTTTTTTCATACTTGATCGCAATTTCCCACATTAGTGAGGTAGCGCCAGGAACAGACGACGAGAGGTCGCATTTGCTCACAGCCATTCTCAGCTGGCATGTGTAAGGCACTGAAACCATAGTTTCCTACCTACATCCAAGCCCCACAAACCTTTCCATGGTTTACCCTGCCACTTCACATGTCATGGTTCAGCCAACTGACTTTTCTGAATAAGAGTATTTCTGATAGATAAATATGACAAACAAATTTTTTTGGAATTTTTCAGTAAACCTCCATACAGGAGACCCCTAAATTTTTTTAAATGCATTGTGAGAGAGGTTAAAGCAAGTCAGTAAGAGCACCAACTTCATGTAAGCAAACAATGGTGAACTATACACTAATTTGCTGCTGCATGGACAAACAACCCAAGGTAGAAGCAAGCTAAACTGTAAGCAAAGAATATGTGGCATTAGTCCAAAAACAGTCCACCACTGAATGAAATACTGTCTACCACAGTGGGATGGTAAACACACAGCACCTGGGCCAAAGGAAAAGTATGTTTGCAGCACACAAGGATACCACCTGGTTATAGTGATTAAACAGGAAACTACAACAATGAATATTAAACCTATATTACATTGATCACAGAAACAGGGTTTACTTTTGCCTCTCATAATCACTTCACAGCATGTATGAATGGCATCTGGACTGTAAGTTAAATGACCTGCACATCCATGAAGGTTTCTAGACAATACCCAAAATCTGGAAGTTATCACAATGTCATCTCTGGTTGTAAATCTAAACTGGACACTTCAGTGTACTTGACCTAGCTATGATACCATTAAGGGGTTATCAAAATTCAGTATTTCTTTTAATGTTAGCTGAGACAGAAAGGGAAACTGAATGCCCTTATTAAGGCCATCTCATTAACAACATGGAAGATGTATGAAAGAAAGTGGCAGGAGGTCAAGAGAAAGCTGCAGGGGCTAAAAAAAGAGGGTAAATGAGAATTTAAGGTGAATGACTATCAGTAAACTTTCGGTAGAATAAGAAGTCTTGGAAGAAAGTTAATGATATGCAAAAAACAAAAGAACAAACAGGAATATTGGAGAAAGGGACAAAAAGGGGAAGTAGTAACAGGCAATGGTGAAGCGAGAAAGAGATGGAGTGAGTATTCTGAAGGTCTGTTAAATGTGTTTGATGATACAATAACAGATGCAGGGTGGTATGCAAAGTGAGAGAAACATGGAGAATAGTTTGGTCAAGAGATGGTGAAAGCCTTATTAAGATTAAATGTTGCAAAGCAGCTGGAGAGGATAGTATTACTGTTGAATATATAAAGAAAGGTGTGACTGTGTTGCTGACTGGTTGGTGACAATTTTCAATGTATGTATGGATCATGGAGAGGTGCTTGAGGATTGGCAGAATTAAAAGCATATGTTAGGGTTGACAGAGATGCCCTGTGGAAGGCCTTGAGAACATACGGTGTGGGAAGAAAGCTGCTAGAAGAAGTGAGAAGTTTCTATCAAGAGTGTAAGGCATGAGTATGAGTAGGAAGAGAGGAGAGTGAATGGTTCCAAGTGAAGGTTGGTCTACAGCAGGGGTGTGTGATGTTACCATGGCTGTTTGATTTGTCAATGGATGGGACAGGAAGGGAGGTAAATGTATGAGTCTTAGAGAGAGTGGCAAGTATGCAGTTTGTGGGGATGAGAGGGCCTTGGAAGTGAGTCAGTTGTTGTTTGCTGATGATACAGCACTGGTGGTATATTCATGTGTGAAACTGCAGAAGCTGGTGACTGTGTATGGAACTGTGAATTAAACAAGAACATGAGAGTAGATGTGAGTAAAAGCAAGGTTACTAGGATTAGCTGGGATGAGGGACAGGCTAGCTGGAATGTGAGTTTGAATGAAGAAAACCTGAAGGAATTGGAGTGTAATTGGCAGTGAACTGAGTTATGAAAATGGAAATGAGTCATAGGGAGGGTAACGAGGCGAAGGTTCAGAGAGCACTGAAGAATGTGTGGAAAGAGGGAACATTATCTGGGAAAGTGAAAATGGATATGTTTGAAGGTATAGTAGTCCCAACACTATCATATAGATGTGAGGCATGGGCTATAGATAAAGCTGTGGAGGACGGTGGCTGTGATGAAAATGAAAAGTTTGAGACAATGTGAGGTCTAAGGTGGTTTGATGAAGATGTAATGAAAGTATAAGAGATAGGTGTGGTAATAAAAAAAGTGCAGTTGACAGAGCTGAAGACAGTTCAGAAATATAGAGAGAATGAGAGAGGAAAGGTTGACAAAGGGGATATATGTGTCAGAAGTGGAGGGAACAAAGAGAACCAGAAGACCAAACTGGAGATGGAAGGATGGAGTGAAAAAGATTTTGACTGATTGGAGCCTGAACATTCTTGAGGGTGAAAGGCTTGCATGGGACAGAGTGCATTGCAATGATGTAGTATACTGGGAACAACGAGCTTACTGTGCTTCCTTGCTCCAACTACATCAGACTTTTAACAGCATGTATTAAAATAAAACACATCTAAATTTCAAAAAGGAAGGAACTGAAAGTAAATCATTAGATGTTATTCTTCTCTGCTACAGCAGTGAGAGAAATACCATTCCACAACGATACAGGTGAACAATCGCACAGTGAGCAGCAGACAACACCAATCGCCTATGCTCTGCTGACTTGTATTCTTTCCACTGCACACATAAGTTTGCTAAAAGACAAGAAAGGCAAATGACCCCATCAGTAGACAATAACTAGGAAAATAACTAATGAGGAAAGGAACCCTTCATGCTGAAATGAACAGCTGAAAAGTAAGCTAAATATCTTAAAGTTGTTTCTAAAACACTGGTCTGAAACAAAAACTCTGAAAACCAAGACTAAGTCAGCTGAGAAAAAAATATACACCAGCTTATGCCAGATAACCATCCTATGACCACATAAACATCTGGATTGGATGTCAGCTGGCTGCTCTTCTGTGTTTTGAATCTTTAATCATTGTTTTTGAGAAAAAGTCTTTGGACAAGGCAAACATGGGTCCGCTTCAGAAATCAAGAGAACCCAACCTAATTTTTCTAAGAAGAGAAGCTGAGAATAACTAGTCCCCTAAGATAACAGAAAGGACAAACCTGGAGGCTAATCATATCTTGTGCATCGACAGGAAAACTTTAGAAACAGGAGGTTCAGCTGACTCCAACAACAGAAAACAGTCACCCCTAAGCTGTTAGACAAGATGCAGGTGAGCCTACAGCCCAAAATTAGTAAAAAGGAACAAGGTAAAGGCATCTGCAATTCATTTCTAAAACTGCAAAACAAATAAAGAAGCTTAGGTATAGGCTTCACTGAATGCATCATCACATGCAGCCAACAGCCAGCAAACCAGTGAAAATCCTTAGGCTGAGGTGCTGGCAAATCCCTAGCTGTGACTTTACAGTGTTGGGGCTGTCATTGATTGATCAATGATCCCTGGCACATGACGATCAAGTCCAACACCATAAGTTTGTGGAGGTGAGAGGAGGAGAATTTTCATGACATTCCTTCAATTGAGTGAGGGTTGATGAACTGTGATCCCTTGCAGGCTAACTGTTATCTTAGAACTCTAGAAGCCTCGCAACATATTTGAGAAAATGGACATATATGGTTGGAACAAGCATCCTAAGACCCCTCATCCATTTCCCTTTCCTTTAACTTATGATCAGGAGAGATACAGCTCAGGATAACAAATAAACACCATATTCATAGCCTAAAGTTTGTGTTTCCATTCTTTTAAACATCATCCCTTTAACTGCAGTGCAAAGAAAATTTGGTGGTACTATAGTATGCGGTCTACCACGGTATCAAACACTATAGCATGCGGTCTACCTCATTTACTACCTAACCTACCCTAGGTTAGGTTAGGTTAGGTAATGTATGATACTGTGGTAGACCGCATACTATAGTAGCACCGAAAATTTGTTTGGCCCTCCAAGCATCCACAGGACAGGAAAAATAAAAGTTCTAAATTTTGGCAAAATAACCTTTAAAAAATATAGACCACACTTTTACTAAAAGTTGAATATGGTGTGTCAGTGCCATAAAAATTTTTCTTGTTAGCAGCCACTTCATATCTATTGGGGTTCTATTCACCCTTGTATGAAGCACTGCTCATATATCTAGGGTGGTTCTTCATCCAACTCTTCAACAGCAAGAGTGAAGTCAAAAGCATTCCATTCATTAATTCTCCAACATCCCCTTTATGTGTGCCATGATGTTGTTCCATTCTTCCTGATTTACAGTATCATTTTACCACTGCTCTCAAGATGTCTGCATGTGTCCCTGCTAACAAGCCTTGAACTTGAGGCATGTATCTGGCTGCTGCTTCCTAAAGTTTCTCTGTGTAAACCAGCCATATGAGAACAGATTTATACCTCCTTATTTCCTTGAAAAGCAAAGCTATGGAATTCTTTTCCTTCTTTCCTCCCCTCTTCCTTTAAGACTCAGTTTTAAAATCACCTGCAAAACATTCATCAATATCTTCATTCTTTTTCCCTTACTTTTTTCTTTTCTACCCAGATAGCCTTGATTGGGAAACTTTTTTCACATGCCATTGCGGTCACTATAAAAATAATATATGAAAAATATAAAATATCACTTGTACACTATGGGAGCTGGGAGTGATAGTGTTGTGCAAATGATCACATTATGCCTACTATAATGTCTAGAAGCTTATGGTGATCAATACTACACATGTATATTTCCAGCAATATAAAATACAGCTAAAAACTACAAAATCATGAAAAAACAAGCTTGAAATCAACTTAAAGTGTGCCTGGTGTTGGGAAGACAACTGGAAAAGACATGCAATAACTCAAATCTCTTGACATCACACACACTGTTTCAAGACTACCGTCACTATTGTATACTCACGGTGAGTTTTTATTACTTTCACCAACACACTAGACTGTATGTAATTTATATATCTACTGCAACTGCAAGACATATCTAAGATATGCAGCTATAAACAAAGTGCAAAACTTGAGTTATGCAGCATGAGATATAGTAATTGTGGTAAAAAAAATTAACTGGTCAACAAAGATTTCATCCCATGGAAAAAATATGTTTCTAATGTACTTTTGCATGCTGAGTCCAAATATGTTTTCAGAATCTCTCTATCACCCATAGTTTTTTGTACCAGCACACTTGCATATCATTACATACAGTAAATATGTACCAGTGCTCTATGGAGCATTTGAAACAAAATGTTTAACAAACACAGCTATCTTCATTGTCTGTGAAGTGCAACAGCTTCTTTATGAAAGCACAAGCCTAGATAAATGAATTACCAGGTGCCTGCGGAAATATGAATGGAAATGTTGGGACATTCAAACAGTGCCCACTCCTGAGTATCAGTTCTCTGTTAGTTACAAGCTAAAAGTCAGTGTTAACTGTCTCTTCCACCCAGCTGACAGATTGTCCTTTTGTGTATTCAAGCGTTGTGCTGACATCCCATCCTCCATTATAATGCCAAGAAGCTGTGTAAATAGTCAGAATTCTTTCTGCTACATCTGCAGTGAATTGACATTCATCCCTAGGGATAGGGAAGAAAGAATACCTCCCACGTATTCCAGTGGGTGTTGTAAAAGGCAGCTAAATGGGGCGGAAGAGGGGGGGCTGGAAACCCTTCCCTTCTTGTTTTTCAGTTTTTAAAATGGGGAAACAGAAAAAGGAAACAAGCAGGGAGTACTCATCCTCCTCGAAGGCTCAGACTGGGGTGTCAGAATGTGTGTGCATGTAACCAAGATGAGAAGAAAGGAGAGATAGGTAGGATGTCTGAGGAAAGAAACCTGGATGTTCTGGCTCTAAGTGAAACAAAACTCAAGGGTAAAGGGGAAGAATGGTTTGGATGTCTTGGGAGTGAAGTCAGGGGTTAGTGAGAGGACAAAAGCTAAGGAAGAAGTAGCATTACTCATGAAGCAGGAGTTGTGGGAGCGTGTGATAGAGTGTAAGGAATGGGTGAGGAATGGGATGTATTTAGGGAAGCAGTGATGGCTTGCGCAAAAGATGCATGTGGCATGAGAAAGGTGGGAGATGGGCAGATTGGGAAGGGTATTGAGTGGTGGGATGAAGAAGTAAAGTTGTTAGTGAAAAGAGAAAAAAAAGAGGCATTTGGACAATACTTACAAGGAAGGAGTGCAACTGACTGGGAGATGTATAAGAGAAAGTGGCAGGAGGTCAAGAGTACGGTGTAAAGGTTGAAAAAGAGGGCGAATGAGAGTTGGGGTGAGAGAGTATCGTTAAACTTTAGGGAGAATAAACAGATGTTTTGGAAGGAAGTAAATAATGTGCGTAAGATAAGAGAACAAATGGGAACATTGGTGAAGGGGGCAAGTGGGGAAGTGATAATAGGTAGTGACAGAGTGAGGAGATGGAGGGAGTATTTTGAAAGATTGTTGAATGTGTTTGATGATAGAGTGTATTGGATGGGGTGGTGTGTGAAGTAAGAGAGTCAGGGAGAGTGGTTTGGTGGAGATAGAAGAGGTGGTGAAAACCTTGCAGTAAGTATATCCAATGTATGTATGGTCTTGGTGAAGTGCCTGAGGATTGGCGGAATGCATGTATAGTGCTATTGTACAAAGGCAAAGGGGATAAAGGTGAGTGTTCGTACTAAAGAGGTATAATTTTGTTCAGTATTCCCGGAAAACTGTATGGGAGGTTACTGATTGAAAGAGTAAAGACATGTACAGAGCATCAGACTGGGGAGGAGCAGCGTGCTTTTAGAAGTGGTAGAGGATGCGTGGATCAGGCGTTCGCTTTGAAGAATGTATGTGAGAAATACTTAGAAAAACGGATGCATTTGTGTGTAGCATTTATGAATCTAGAGAAGATATATATTAGGGTTGATAGAGAGGCTTTGTGGAAGGTTTTAAGAATATATAGGGGTAGGAGGTACGCTGCTAGAAGCAGTGAGAAGTTTTGATCAAGGGTGTAAAGCATGTGTACGAGTAGGAAAAGAGGAGAGTGATTGGTTCCCAGTGAAGGTCGGTCTACGGCAGGGGTGTGTGATGTCCCCAAGGTTGTTTAATTTCTTTATGATGGGGTTGTTAGGGTGATAGATTTTAAGAGTTTTAGAGAGAGGGGCGAGTGTACAGTCTGTTGGGAATTAGAGGGCCTGGGAAGTGAGTCAATTGTTTTTCGTGAAGATACAGCACTGATGGCTGAATCGAGTGGGAAAAAGCAGAAGTTGGTGACTGAGTTTGGAAAAGTGGGTGAAAGGTGAAAACTGAGAGTATATATGAAAAAGAACAAGGTTATTAGGTTCAGCAGGGTTAAGGGACGAGTTAGCTGGAGAGTAGGTTTAAATGGCGAAAAATCGGAGGAAGGGAAGTGTTTAGATATCTGGGAGTGGACTTGGCAGTGAATGGAACCATGGATGCGAAAGTAAGTCATAGAGTGGGGGAGGGGGCGAAGGTTCTGGGAGCGATGAAGAATGTGTGGAAGGAGAGATAATTATCTCAGAAAGCAGAAATGGATATGTTTCAAGGAACTGTAATTCCAACAATATTATATGGTTGCAAGGCATGGGTTATAGATAGAGTTGTACGGGGGAGGGTGGATGTGTTGGAAATGAAATGTTTAAGGAAAATATGTTTTGTGAGATGGTTTGATCAAGTAAGTAATGTAAAGGTATCAGAGATGTTTGGTAATAAAAAGAGTGTGGTTGAGACAGCAGAAGAAAGTGTGTTGAAATGGTTTGGATATATGGAACGAAAGAGTGAGGAAAGGTTGACATATAGATATATGTTTCAGAGGTGAAAGGAAAAAGGAGATTCAGGAGACCAAATTGGAGGTGGAAGGATGGAATGAAAGTGATTTTGAGCGGTTGCGGCATAAACATACAGGAGGGTGAAAGACGTGCACAGAATATAGTAAAATGGAACGAATAGGTATGCCGGAGTCGACGGGCTGGTCAGTGGACGGAACCATGGCATATGAAACGTCTGGGGTAAACCAAAGAAAGTTCTGTGGGGCCAGGATGTGGATAGGAAGCTGTGGTTTCGGTGTATTACACATCACAGCTACAGACTGAGTGTGAGCAAATGTGGCGTTTTCATCTGTTTCTTTCCCGCTGACCCGCTGACTCAGGGGTGGCGATGGTATTTCCTTTGTGTGTGTGTGTGTGTGTGTGTG
>JAYMFT010071849.1:0-14557 GCA_038088735.1 Panulirus argus
GTTTCCCGCTTTAGCAATGTAGCGCCAGGAACGGACAGAGAAAGGCCACATCCGCTCACATCCATTCTCTAGCTGTCATGTGTAATGCACCGAAAACCTCAGCCTCCTGTCCACAACCAGGCCCCATTTATGTACAAAGAATACCCAATTACTGTGCGTCCACATGTCTTTGCTGTACATGTACATATTTCCTGTACATCTATTGTACAGTGCAGCAGGCGTCACGCTTCGTACAAATAAAGAAAGTAGTGCACATTTGTTATTCAAATACGGTGCAGGTTTCTAGTCTGAGTCTTTTTACTAATGGATGCCTAGTTCCATATGTAAGTCACAGTACTCTACAGTAGTTGATAGAAAAAGAAATACCTAATTTTAAACAAAAGAATCCATACGATACGCTGAAGTAAACAAAAGATGCCTATTTTCTAAAACAAAATCCATAAAGGTACGTTTATAAAGACACGATTACTTAAGTTTAATGAGATAAAAACTGATCAGAATTAACTGCTCCGTTCAGACAAGAAATTGATGAAAAGCGCTGAATACAGTTAAGCTTAATATAGACGTAATGAGGTTTGAAAGAGTTGCGCAAAATTTTGAGTGAGAGGAATATGATACTTGAGAATTTGTTTGAGAGTGTTTGATTGGTTTACATTAGCTATAGATACTTTGGATAATGAAGGAATAGCATTTAGGAAGAACCAAAGTTGATTTGCAATATGTTATAAACAAATATAAGAAATAATGTAGAGAAAATCGTGAATTAGTCTCCCTTTTATATTAAAGGTTCAGCGTGTATGAAAAGATGTCTAGAAGCATTCTTTTTTTTTTTCCTGGGGTATTGTAACTAAAGCGGTTCCTTCTTTAGGAGCGATGATGCTGGGAGTGGCGGCGGTGCTCGTGGTGCTTCTGCAGGAGGTGACAGCGGATGGCGTCACTACGACCGCGGAGCCCATCACCGACCAGGACCCGGCCACCTACAGCGGCAGCGTCACTAAACTCCCTCTGGAGGGCATCGCGATCCCGGACAACGCCCTCAGCATAGGCTTCGAGTCCATTGGGATATTCCTCCTGTTGGCCGGTGTGGTCGGCTTCATCGCCTACGTGATGCTGGGCGTTGACAAGACGGCGGATACGGCAGCCACAGGAGCTTACCCTTACCCACCTCACACGTGAGTACCCAGGGGCACCTGGTGCCTGCGGACTTGTAGGGTTTTATAACTTATAAGCTTATACCGGTATAAGTATGCTGGATATGTAAAGTGATACACTCGAGTATAGCTGTGGGAAGTATACACACTGATATACTCAGGTATACTTGTGGTGTGTGTATGTACAATGACGTACTCAAGCACAGTTGTGCTATGCATGTACCGAGCTGTACGCAAGTATGCTAGCTGTGGTGTGAGTGTACAATGATGTACTCTCATATACTAGCTGTGGCGCGTATGCACAGTGAGGCACTCGAGTATAGCCACAGTCCTCAGCTTGAGGTTATGCTAATGCTTACGCTCACCTACCCATCCACCTTTCACAGAACCTACTCAGCTCCCGCCGCCAACACCTACGGCGCCTCTGGCAGCGCCTACGCCCAGGAGGAGACCTACAACGCCCACCGTAACATCGACAAGGCGGCCGCCAAGTACCAGTGAGGCACGAGGAGTGTGGGATGAGGAGGGCTGTCGAAGTGGCCGTCCGTCGACGACGCCTGCTGCCGGAGAGCTCCTGGCGGCGACTCCCTCCTCCCGGCCTAACGTTCGGGTTGCTGTGGGAGTCGGTTCTCCTCGCCTGACCCGTGCTATACAAACGGTTTAACTTGGCTGGTTCAGAACCATCATCGTGACATTGTTCATTTTTAAGTTATTTGTGTAGACCTATGTAAATAAAAGATAATGAAAGAAGGGTTTTTTTTCACGACCTGAATTGGAGAGCTTTAAGTGTAAAACACTAATTTTGCAGCGTAAAAAAGTTTCAATATTTGCATATCTGGATATTTTTTGCCTTAAGCGCTAACTAAGCAATGTTCTTTGATTTATGTAGTTCACTTTCTGAATTCATTGATGACGTTGGATCATTCTATTCCGCTGTCCATAACACACAATTTTTCGTAAAGGTCTGTAATCTGTCTTTGGCAGTACCGTGTTATCAGCAAACAACAACTGATTCCCTTCCCAATCCCTCCTCCATCCCCTACAGACTGCATACTCGCCCCTATCTCAAAAGAGCCTTGCATTTACCTCCCTCACCATCCTATCCATATCAGATTAAACAGCCATGGTAACATCCCACATCCCTCTTCAAAGTCTCACCCAGACGTCCCCCTTCACTCTGACTTGATTACAAGATAGTCTGAATATCTTCTCTGTCACCTAACAATATATAATTCCCTTACAGTTTCTAAACACATTGTAACGTCTCCTTAACTATCTGTGGACCGTGTGTTCTGTTTTGTCTCTGTATGTCTACCTATTCTATGTTCCTCTCATTTTTCCGTTCAGTTGACGATATTCTTCCCTGATTAAGAAGGATTGCATTACAGAGCTTGAGGATCTTGGAAGGAAAACCGAAATGACTGACTTTGCCTTTGCAGCCATTTACAAAGTTGGCTAAACCATCTAAAGTCATTTTTTTTTTGTGGAAAATGGAGTCAGGTATGTTTTGTGTGGGGATGTGTCGGGAACGGCATCGAATGCTTTGCTGATATGTAATGCCGCAAAAAGTGTGTGGTGGAGAGTTGCGCTTGGTGCCGAAGCCAACTAGAATGTGTTGTTTTGAGGTGGCTGTGTCTGTGTGGGCGTTCTGTGTGGTAGAGGAGTGGCTGGGTCTAAAGCCATCTTGTGTGGGTGATTCTATTGTGGATCAGTTTCTCAAGGAGGGGGATAATGAAGACAGCAGTGATGTAGGGTAGTTGGAGGAGAAGTTACATCGATACGCGGTAGCTGGAGGAGGAGTTGGCTAGTTTGGAGGGTTTCATGATAGGCACTACGCTGGAAAGTTTCCAGATGTTTGTGATCTTGTTGTGTAGAAAATGTTGAAGATATCCGTAAGTGTGGGAATGCAACTGGGTCTAAGATTTTTAATGTGGAGGTTTGATATGTTGCCTGTGCCTGTTGCAAGAGAGTTCTTTTAAGGTTTTTTTACTAAGATGCGAATGTCATAAGGATTGAAGTGTTGGTGAACAGTTGTTGCGGATTGGATTTTACGTAGAGTTTTCATGATTCTTCTGTTTCGGGATTTCGCTGGTTCGTGGCTTATTTGTTTAGTAATTATGAGTGCGTGTGTGGGTTCTATAGGAGGTAGGGATTTCATTGCTTTGGGTTAGACGTGCTTCATGTGTGTGTGGGGGAGGAGGAGGAGGCCAACTTAGGCTTGCTTGGAAGACGTGGATTTTCTTCATCGTTCGCCAGATTTGGTTGCTGTTGGATTTGTCGCTCATAGCGGTAAGGCAGGAGTACCAGATGGCCATTCCCCTTTCAGCGTATAGTCTAGTCATGATGGTGTTTAGGGTACGACGTGCATACTTACATACTTACGTACATACATAGAAATTCACCTACGCGACTACAGAAGCTGATCGTCTTTCCCATGTACATGTTGGCTATGCTGTTGGTAAGGCAGGTGTAGATCCAGATCCCTTCCACCCTACTGTATGAGTGTGGCTGGTATGGGTCGTCACACACACACACACACATACTGGGACCGAAGTGATAATAGACACACTTTCACACTGCCACCCAAGTATACGCGATGTGAGTCACGGTATTGTGGGGCAAAGTGTGTCCTGGTAATTAAAGAAAGTTGCTAATTACCGTCGTTTAGATGATCTACTTTCCAGGCGGCTATCTTTCTTGTCTATGAGGACTGGAGACATAATGGCGACCGTGGATGATTGCCATGGAAAGTGGTAAAGTCTTTTTAAGATTTCTGGAATCTCTGGCATGGAAATGGATCAAAGGAGACGCCATGGTAGTGTGACTTCAGCTAAAGTGCTGTATTTCGACATCTTCACTATCCAGCTAGTGTGGCTGTGTTCTCTTGTTATCACTGTGCTCATGGGATATCCTCGTACCAGGATGATAATCAGTCACCCTATTAGTATGATGTTTGAACACTAGTATGACTTCATCCTATTGGTACAACATCATCATATAGCCTACCTTACATCACCTATTCATTCTGCCATCACTCTGCCAATTTGATGTCAACGTTTGAGCTTCATACTAGAATCCCAGTGTGATGTGCTAGTGTGATGACACCTTGACAGTTTGACATCACCGTTCTAGGGCTCTACACACACACACTGCCACCTAGATCCGGACGTTGCAATATCAACACCTGCAACAGAGCAAGACACATCTGCCCTCCATCCTTTCCCTCCTTTCGTCAAGAGATTAGAAAAATTAATTCACCGCGTTTTTTGTTACTCACTTTACAAACCGAAGTGACGGGCCTTAGGTACACTATGAACAGCGCCCCAAGTGGCGTATAAGTGGCTATTTAAGAGTCCAATCAAGGCAGGAGTGACCTACAATCCACAGTCGAGGGGCAATTATCAAGGGGGCGTTGGCACCTCGTTTTAAAAGGTGGGCGACAGGAGACCCGTGCCATGAGTCTGTCACCAGCAGCAGTTGCCTCGACACCACCAGGAGAAGGTCTCACGGGAAGCCAGCCAAAGACGTAGGCCGCCACGACACCTCACAGCTAAAACGCTACCGTAGCCAGCAAGATCTGCAGGAGCTATGGGGACCAAAGGTGAGGAGGTGTGTGGTGTGTGTGTTGGTACGCCCCACGTCAGTCCCTCCTGCAGCAGAAGGGTCAGGTCGGTTCTCCTCCAGCAACGTCTCTTTCAGAGGCAGAGGTTTATACATATTTCCAGACAGAGGCAAGGCGAATATGTTTCTCTCCTCTTTAAGTCACCGAGTCAAACTATTCTCATCTGAATATTCCCCATCTGACTAAAGATAATCTTGATTACAATTACATTCTGGGTAAAAAGAATTATTTTCAGTTTTCATTGATCTCAGATCTGACCAAAATCCAAGCTAACGTAAGCAAACCCATGAATATCATAGTCAATTTGAGTTACATGCGATTACGTTTGGTTAAGATGGATTGAAATCTATAATCTAATATTACATTCTGCTTTTAAAATGCTTGTATAACACTGAGCACCGCTGATAGAGAGGGAATAACCAGACCTTCTCCCTCCCTCTCAACACTACTAGTATCACTTGTGACACTACCATGTCTGAATCACTAGGAAGGTGTATATAAAAAAGATTTCTGTCACTGGTATGAGATCCGACATATTGCATCGCTTGGGGCGACCTCTTGGCGCTGGGCAGTTGGCGTACAGTAATATAGCGCCAGCGGTGGACACACTCGCCTCACCACCGGACCGTAGATGGGCACCAAAGAACATTCCCGTAAGTCAAATGTCCCACACTCTCGAAAAATGTGGAGAATTGATAGTTTTACGAATCACAGGGGCTAGATAGAGATAGAAACTGGTATATAAGAACATTCTTTCTTCTACTTTCTGATAAGTTTTCTGGTAGGTCTGCCTTGTTGGTTTTGTAGCCTATTCACGCCCGTTTCCAAGGGTGTCTTGGTGCGCAATGGTAAGATTCCATAACATTATGAGGACGTCTGGTTGACGTGGTAGTCTAAGAACACAGAACACAGAACACTCAGCTATTTTCATCACTCAGAAAACGAAGAAGCGAGAGGAGGCACAGCCATTGTATATTTCACAATTACACAACTTAATGCAATCACATCCGCAGGTGTTTTGCTTGTGGCGCTCCTGATGGTGTGTGTGGTGAGCCACAGCACGCAGGAGACGCTGCAGGATGTGATGCAAGACTCGCGGGGGCTGCAGCACCACATCGCGGATGCCATCGAACAGCTGGCCGTGGAGGGGAAGCAGTGGCTAGCCAGGATACAACAGAAGCAACAGCTTGACCGGAACACCCTGGAAGAACAGAGGGACCCGGAGGGCACGTATCAGAACGAGGGAAGAACAGAAGAAGAACAGGAGGAACAAGGGTCAGAACAGCAGCTGCAACAGGAGGAGAGTCCGAGGATAGGAAGGACGCTCCGTGGCGAGGAGGAGGAGGAGAAAAATGAGACTCGGGCAGAGGGACGTTTGTTCCTCGGGGGCGTGGACGCCAACCAACAGGTGACCATTAGCCTCCAGGGTCTCCTCTCTGGCATCTTCTTCGCCGTCATCGTCGTCTTCTTCTTCAAAGTGGTGGCGGCCATCATCACGGGCCGGGACCTCTCCTACTGGACCAACTGGGCCAACCGATTCATCAGCCCTCCGTAAGTAACTTCGCTCTACCCTTTCGTCAGTGGTGAACCAGATCTAATCACCTTGTTAAATGCCGGGATCATCTTTCTTTCTCTCCCGTGGTTCCATCAGTCCCCCGTAAGGACTTCACCAATCTTCGTAGGTACTTCCCTTAATCCTCACAAGTGCTTTATGAAGTCTTTGTAAGTCTTTGAGAGAGTTAGGCTTGTAGTACATAGCAAAATTATCAGTGACGGATGGAAACACAGGTGCAGGAGACATAAGGAGACCCCAGGGTCCACGAGAGACCTTATGTTTATACTTCTCTCTCTCTCTCTCTCTCCTACAGGAGTTACCCGCCCAGCTACTACGCCGACCATAGCACCTACACCGCCTACAGGGCATTGGAAGAGGTACCCATCAAGTACCAGTAAAATCTACCACCTCATACATCCGTCAGTGTCGACTCGAAGCTAAGGGAAATGGAAATTCAACTCCTTGAGTCCTGTCAGGTTCACACAAATGGCGCCTCCCTGGTTGGTTTGTGCAGCCATGTATATCACCGCGTTGGTACACACCTGGCTTATCCCAGTGGGTCACACCTGGCCGGCTTATTCCTGGAGGACGTGTGTGGCTCATATACACCTGACTTCTACACATCTCATACCTGGCTGAGAGCTGGGTGTTTTTTTTTTTCTTTTCTTAATCACCTCCTGACTCATAAGCGGCGGACGGCTGACTGATATCTGCTCCTGACGCCGTCGGGGTTACTTGTGACAGGTGACAGCTGACGCTATAGAAAGAGCTAACCTTGCTGACACAGAGAACCTCCTGACACATAATCTTCCCTAAGTGCTGACATTATTACTGGCGCGACTGATTGCTGACTATTCTGACGCTAAAAAGCACTAATAAACAGATCGGTCAGCACTATGACTGACATTGGTTGACGCTGCTGACGCTGCTGACAGACTCTCTCTTTCTCTGTTACCAGGAACTTCAGTCTCGTCTCCTCTTTAAGTTACGTAGGTATACAAACCAGAGAGACCGAAGGTCCAAGCAAGGTCGTCTGGCCTTAACACTGTAATCCCCCCCTTAATCCATAGGGATTTCATTTGTTTTCCCCCAAAAGTTAATCCTCCTCTAAGGAGATTTACCCTTACTCGTCCACTAGGATTTACCACTTTGCTAGATGGGGATTTATTTCTAACACGTTCTTTTCCCACTTCATCCCCAGTTGACTCAAGTCCCCTGAGACCACATCTGATTATCGTGATAAATCCCATTAAACAATTTTGATAATTATGGGCAATAATTCAGCGATAATCCAAAGTTATTAGTGACCTTGGGAAACCAAGAGAATAACTGTTATCACACAGTGTCATGGTTGGTACTAAGTGGGGCTTTGCATCCGGCCTTCTCAAAAACATAACCAGCTGTAAACAATTTTCAGCCTGGGTGGGTCAGGATGTCGTCTGCTTGCGTTGTATTGAATTTCATCATTAATAAAAATTCCTGTGTAGTTTTGGTTGAGTTACTTTTGTACCTTAAAGTGTTTTTTTTGTTTTACATTCCTGGCCTGACCCTCAACTCCAGCTGAGCTTGTCTCAAAAATTTCTATATCCAGTTTTCAATGTTAAAAAAAAGACATGATTATACTAATCTTGCTTTACAAGATGTATTTTACTTTATTAGTTCAACTGTGTCTTCATCAAGTCGCCAGAGTGGATTCATCTCAACATAATGCACGGCTGTAAATAAACTTGTATGTCTCATGGTGTCTTCCGTATTATAGACGTTGTTATATATGAGTCCCGAGTGCCATCTTGGCCAAATTCTCCAAACGATCTGCACAGATAAATATCTAAGATGAATTACTTAATAAAAGGTCTCGTGCAGGTAAACAAATTCAAATAGACACATATTCGAGCACACATACACACACACACACACGTATACATACCCCATGAGGTTCATAAAGGAGACAAAACTGTTTACTGCCAATTATAGGAAATCCACCCAAGTACTGTATACTGACATGAAACTAGCTAGCAATCTGACTCATATCCTACATCAGGACAAAACTAGACTATGCTTCTCAAGTTTGGTGACTGCGGCTTAAGCAAGACACAGAACTAATAGAGAAGATCCAGAGGAGGGAATAAGAAAAAATTATATCAGAAATACGAGAGAGCTAAGTTACAATGTGTGGTCAGAGGCCACACATCTGACAACCGTGGAAGACAGAAGTGTACAGCGTGACTTGATCAAAACCTTCAAGTTTCTAAACTAGTTTGATGACGTTAAAGGGAGCTGTTCTTCGAAGGATGCTGTGATAAAAGAGCCAGAGGCCATAACAAGAATGATAACAAGAAACTTAGATATATTCAGAAGTATTCTTACATTATCCGAAAAATTGAGGAGATGGGAACCACACGAGTGTAGAACTCCCTCCCTCCCTGTACTGCACAAATGGGTCATAACAAATGCGTGCACACAGGCAGTACACATTACAATGAAATACACACATTCTTACCCACGTACACATAAAATACGCACATCTTCATTTACATACATATAAAATACACACATTCTTACGTACACTTCAACACACGTCCACACATCCAGAGACACATGCAACGACTGTTTACTGGGCCCAGCCAAAATACAAACAGGCAATTCGGTTCCGTTATCCCCACCCACCCTTACTCCTCTCCACTCCCCCTCCTCCCCACCTCCGTGGATGTAGGTCAGGGAGGGAGGGAGAGAGGGAGGGAGGGAAGGAACGAGCCGTATGTCACTTTTGCTCGGAGCACTGACGACGCCGCATTCCTGCCGTCGGAAGCGTGTGTGTGTGTGTGTCTGTGTCTGTGTCTCTGTCTCTGTCTGTCTGTGTCTGTGTCTATGTGTTAGCCCTACGTCCCACATTCTCTAGTAAACAGTATCTCCGAGCGACACTTTTCGCCAAGACGGTGAGCTCGACGTAGCGTGAGGGGCGTGGTGCTCAGGCGGGAGGAGTGAGCGAGTGTGGTGACGATGAGGTGTAGACGGAGCCCGGGCCATTCAGGTAGAGACCCAATCGCCCACCGCCTTCCTTCGTCAGGCCGTCGCTCCACCTCCGTCCTCAACCACGTCACCTGACACAGTTCACTAGATTCTACGCCAGTCCTCATCTAAACTACTGTAGGAGAGGTAGAGAAAGAGAGGAGGGTGAAAAATAATCTAAGAATTTTTAGAGGTAGTGGAAAACCTGGTATTTTGATAATGGTCATAGTTGTTAGGAATAACATGTGAAGGTAAATAGTTCTAGAGCCAATTCTCACTTCGAGTTGAAGATGTTTCACAGCTTCTGACGAAGTGCTGAGCGGCGGAGGCCTGTGGTCACATCATCTACAGACATATCACATCCACAACCATCTGATACGGGGCTTCTCCATACCATGGAACTTATCCTTGACCACTTTAACCCTGTTGTCTCTTGACCACTGAAGCCGAAGGCAAACATCACCCACTACAGATGTAAATAACGATCTTCATTTTTTTTTCTTTCTTTCTAACCTGTCATGGGTATGACGCCAAGTTCCCGACAGCGGCCGGCATTAGCAATGAAGCCTTCGTAATTTCGAGTAAGATCGTCCCGTCCGGACGAAAATGTTACCGTCTTTCGTCCATCAAACTTCAACTGATTCAGTGCTCAGTCCGCTCCCTTCAACGTGCCTGGGACGTCAGGCGGACCAGCGGCCTCGCTTCATCACCCGTCGACTCGCACCTCCGACGGCGACACGCTCTACAGTAGTTGCCCCCGACCACCGCCCCACTTTGCAAGACCTGGCTTCGTCCTCTTCCCACCACCTCAGGAAGACGTAACCACTCTCCTCCCACACCCACCCTAACACCTACTGGTACAGTCAACGGCCTCTGTCGGTACCCAGCGCTTCACTGTGGCCATCTCGCTGCCTTCACGAAACTGTGTGGTCAGTCAGCCAGCTGCACTCTGACCTGTAGAGCGAAGAAGGGAAAGTAGATAATTGTGGTAGAGAATCCGTGTTGTCAGTGATGTCAGAATGGGCAACACCCTGGCGAGTGTTGGTACAGAAAAGGTATATGATGGCAGGTGCGGGAGAAGTGGTGTCAGCGGAGGGCAGGAGGCCCAGGGACTGGTCACACAACCGAGCAAAGGATTAGGAACTTTCTAACTGCCACACGGCGCCCAGCTGGATAATACACAAACTATCACGGTTACGATGGGTAAAGTATAGTCCAGCCTCGCAAGGCTTCAGAATGTCAAAGAGAAACGATGCTTTCCACATAGCGACGCGACGGCAACTTCCTCACCGTCCCTCACAGATACACGATAAGGGTAACTCCTGAATACTCCCCTCTCATGATTAAAGACTTGAGATCTTTTGCACTCATGAGTCCTTTTTGGTTCATCCGTCACTTGTTTCACAGATGAATTATGATTTGGCATGGATCGTCTGTGATGAATCATGATAAATCCATCTTCCCTATCAAGATAGGGATGATAGATATTAGCTGTGGCTTCAGTAACAGACGGGACGTGACGTGTGTAGGGCAGACAATGCCAGAGTCTTGGAACCCCCGGTGGTGACTGAGGATGGAGTTCACAATGTGTCGTTTCCCTACATCCTGAACGATGTGTCGTCCCTAGGATGCCCTCACGCCCCCTGTGTTTTGCGCAGTGTATCAGTTATCGTGATTGTTATCTCCTTTCTAATTTGTACCTAAGAACCCTCATTAGATATCTCCAGCTAATTACTCCCTTCCCATCTGGAAGCAGGATCTAGCCCCTCCCTACACACACACACACACACACACACACACACACACACGTTTTTCTCCTTAGGATTGTGGTATGCCTTTAGCTGCCAGTTTAACATTCACTGCCCGTTTGCCTGTGCACTGAGCTGTTCGTGCCTGTCCTCCGCACGATGAACAAATAACAGGCTGCATTTTATAGTTCTAGTCAAAGTGACTGGCAGCAGGCATCTGTGTCGGCCATCCAGGCTGGTGGTGGTAGCGGTGGTGGGGTGGAGAGCGTTAGGGGAGGCGCTGCGGCTTAGCTATGCTGCCAGACGTACAACGAGCCACGGTGTTTTACATTCCTGTGGGACCTTTCGTACCGGTGGTGACCGTTTGTTGCTCACTCTCTGGTAGGCTTTAAGGCACTCGTATACGCCTATCTGGACTAGAACTAGCCAGAAACCGTTGGATGGATCAAGACATAGTCTGTGTAATGAGATTCTTGCTGTGCCTTACTGGTACAATAACGGAGGAGCACTCTACTGGGTCAGTGGGTCCGATTCTGGCAAAGGTTCAGTTCCGAATGTGATCGTGATACAGACGACAGGGTGGGTGTAGCGCCCCAGGTGTAGCGGTAGTGGTAGGCTGGGTGTAGGAGGAGTAAGGGCCTACTGACGAGGGAGGGAGGATGGTCCAACTCATACTGACGAGGAGGGGAGGAAGAAAATACATCATCCTACTGACGAAGAGAGGAGGAAGGTCCAACGTCCTGCTGATGAGGAAGGGGTGAGAGTCCACTTCCTACTGACAAAGGGGGAGTGAGATTCAAGTACTACTGACGAAGAGGTGGTCCGGCCCTCTCAACCGAGAGGGTGCTTCTCCCGCCACGGTAGTAGAGAGGTTGTCAAACTGACCAAATGTCTCTCTACATATCACACCTCACGCACCACCCTCACCTAACATTCCCTCATTCTTATTCCTCATTTTGTCCCTCACTTCCCATGGCAACACCGTCATTAAGGGGCTAGCGTCACGCTCTCTCTCTCTCTCTCTCTCTCTCTCTCTCTCTCTCTCTCTCTCTCTACAGGTCACCACAGTTTACAGCCGCTGTTCCTTTGGCCCGATCACACGGCCTTCACCACTCGCCTCCTCCTCCTCCTCCTCCTCCTCCTCCTCCCGCTGCGCCTTCCACCTGAGACTCGACACCTGTGTTGTAGCCTGTAATACATCGTATAACATCTTGCTAACTTTTGGCCCTCAGTCGCCTATGGTGTGCTGACACCACCGCTCTCGTAAAAGCAGAAATAATGACTGAGATAGACAAAGGAGAAGCAGAGACGGAAATAGAGACACAGAGTGGAAAAAGAGAGACACAGAAGTGCATATCCCGGATGTAGACTTACATACATTCCTCCCACAGGACAAGTGGGTCGTCAGAAGACCCGAGGCAAGGAACACATTACCAGCCCAATCCTATAGCCACCCCACTCGCCCGGGGGCACTAGCCCTAGCCGCCGCCCCTAGCCTTCCTCACCCACTCCCCTCCCCTTACCTTTCCTGGTCCAAGCACCCTAGACCCTCCAGACGTCCTGGCTGTGTCCCAGAAGGAACGCCTCCACCACCCGTTCCAAGGTCCCTACTGCTCGATCCCTACTCCATCACGGGTGTATGGGTACCCACTCCCCTCCCAAGGCAAGCCAGTGATCCCTTAACGCTTTCCATAGGGGCAGGGTACATTGCCAAGGTAGTATTGGTACGGTACAGTTCTATGGTACTGTGGGTATGGTACACTTGACGTAGCGTGGGCCGCGTGAGTTACCATGGGCTACAGTGGAGGGAGGAACGCCGTGTTTTACTTCGATAGATCCTTCACCACTCCACAATACCTACCTCTTCACCACTCCACAGTACCTCCCCCTTCCTTCATCACTTCCTCCTCTGTAACTTCTATAATCCCGCTTTCTTCCAACTGATCCATGAGAAGATAATCTTGCTCCCCGCTAAGCTAGAGTTCAAGTAAGAGGTCAAGTAAACTCTAAGATGGTCGACCCAACACGCCCCTCCCTGAGGGAGGTATTGGTCGTATTATACACATAGGTGACGCACGCGGCTTTAGCTTATATCATGAGCGGAATAGCTTCGTTTATAATAAGGGTCAATTTTGTCTGTAAATGGCTTATTCTTATTTGTAATTGGTTTAGCTTTGTAACTGGACTAGCCTTTTTAATAATTGGATTAGCTTGGTTTGTAATTTGGTTGACATAGTTTGTAACTGGCTTGGCTTTGTACATGGGTTAGCTTTTTGCTGATAACCGCGAGTTCCCAAGTGCACTTTCGTGTAATGATCACATCATCAAGGGAGATACAAGAACGAGATGGAAGATGTAGAACAGTCAGTTGATATACAACTTGCTATCTATAATTGGGTTAGCTTTTGTTTGTAATTGGGTTAGAGTGGCTTGTAAATCGGATTAGCTTTGTTTGAAATTGGGTTAGCTTCGTAATTGGATTAGTGTTTCCTCTAACTGGGCTGGTTCTGTTTGTAACTGGATTGTTTGCAGTTGCGCAAAAATACCTTGTAACTAATTTAGCATTGTTTGTGGTTAGATTAGCCCAGTTTTTGTTTGAAATATCATGTCTGCCTTTGGATAAGCATTGCATGAAATTACAAACAATATGATGAGCATTGTAATTGGTCATGCAGTATGTCATCACATCAGAACCCACTATGTCAACTGTTAGGTCGTCACTGCTCGTAAGTGAGTATATCATTATAATCATTAATCACATCTAACATCAAGAATCAATGTCTCATTTGAAATTCTTTTTTTTAGATTTTACTGGGCTTCATCTGTGATTAGGTTACTGTTTATGTATACGGCAAGTTTGACACTCGTATTACCCAGCCTCTTAACTTTGTATATATGTACTGTGTCTTTACTGCTATGTATGTATTATTCTCTTCACTGATCATTAAGGGAATGATAAACATTTTCTTGATAAATTATTTATTCTTACCCGCTAGCCAAGCCCTTGCACATTTTGCCCGCCAGGAACCAGTTTTTATTTCTGTTTTCTTACAGGAGATCCGTCGTCGTCGTTCATGACCCCCTCAATCACAGACGTCTTTGGAGTCCCACATCTGCCAAGAACGGTATTTTCTTCCTCTCTTTCCTCGAGTGGTTGATTACGGCAAATGGTCTACAGTTTACTGACATGTGGGTCCTGTTATGAAGTGGTCCGTCGCCACACCAGGTACGCAGTGTTCCTCCTTTCCGCATGTGTGTTCCACCCACTACAACAACAGGGCACCTTGGGTAAAGGTGTAACAATGTTCAAGTCAAGGAGTGACTTGGGAAGATGTTGTGGAGGAGATGACGAGTGTGTTTGGATGCATGGCCGGTACTTCCCGACAGCATGGCGTAGTCTGGCAAGGTGGTCGGCATTTGCAGGGGTGTCGGAAGTCGGAAAGAACTCCCCTGGAACAGCGAGGGCTTCTCC
>JAYMFT010071860.1:0-14557 GCA_038088735.1 Panulirus argus
CGCCCCACGGGAAAATAGCATTGCCAACCCCCGCGCCGGCGAGGTAGCGCCAGAAGACAGATGAAATGGCCACATTCCCTCTAAGGCTAAGTCCACTGTTCTTAATGCTACCTCGCTAATGTGGGAAGAGGTGAATATGTAAGAAAAAAAAAATTCTGTAAGAACATGTGTAGAGGAAAACCAAAAGTAGGGTAGAAAGACTTGTAAAGCTCCATCTAGCAGTTCCATTAATCATGTTTTTAGAATGAAGGGATATGTATGAAAGGGATTGTCTTAATGGAGAAATCTGCAGGTGTGTGCAGGGATCACAGTTTGCAGTTAAGGCTCTGCACAAGCCACCATGCCAAGTTAACAGAAGAAAGCATAAAGGACATAGGTGAGCTAATAGATGTTAAACCCTAATATTTACATAGTAAACATGACAGCTTTGAAACAAGTTGCGTAATTTCTCATAGAAATTAGGAACATTCAATTCTGAGGGAGTAAAACTCAAATCCCTCAAGCATCTGTACTTTGGGTATGACTGCATTATCACACTTGTTTTTTGATAGTTCAGGATATTACTTTTTTTGCTTTATTTTCTCTTTTTATTCATATTCATTGAAAGGTTTTACTTAAGGAAATCCAGTATGAGGTGTTCAGAGAGACCTGAAAACTGTCTTTCTCAGCCTTTCATGTCTGAGAAAAAGAAAAAATTGCATGCCTCAAACCAGTTAATGAGCTTGACCCACACCTAAAATATGAATCATTAGCAGTAAGATTTTGTAGGAACAGATTGCATCTCATATGATAATGATTCACTTCTGGAGGAACAAAATCTGCTCATGTGTTATCTTTATCCCTTTTACTCTTTTCATTATCTTCCTTTCTTAATAAAACCTTAATTCCCCTTCACCTTCTCCTACTCCACTATACATCCTAAAAATCCTTTCTTGTCCTGACTGGTGATGGTTCGGCAGTGGAACGGCATCCACACATTTTACGGTGAGTAAACATCAACGTTTGTTTATGTTTAGTATGTGCATGTTGGGAGGGTTTTCCTACGTGGTGTCTTATTTCATAATAATTCTAGTTATTGAAAAGGCAGAAAACTTAGCAATGTCTTTTGAAGCTAGTGTGCAGAATACCTTTGACATGGCCCAGTAAGATAGAAAGGTATGATTATAGTTGCTTATAGCCCCTTTAAGAAAAAACTTTAGAAAGGAAAGAGAATGTTAAAAGAAACAAATAACATTTGTTTATATCATTTTCCACTGTCAGAAAGTGGTACTTATATTATTTTCCACTGTCAGGAAGTGGTATCATCATAGGCGAGCGGGGTTAGCGTAGATCAGAACTCTAAAGAGAGTGACCAGCATTGTGCTTGCCATAGTGAATATCTACTTGACAGTTTTTCGTGGGTGTGGAAGTTGACCTTAGGTTTTATAACTTATGAGTGAAGGGTACTTATGTTGCCAATGTAATGTTGTAGATACTGAAGGACAAATTTCTGTATTGGCTTTGCCTTCTATCTTAGTTTCTGTCTGTATGTAATTTCTGATATGTACATTATGGGGAGAGAGTTCTACACTCATGGGTCTCTGTCTTCTGAAGTTTCTGTGCCATCAAGTAGCATTTTAAATGTTTATTCCAACCATCCACCACCTGACACTAAACTGGTATTTTTTAACAACATCCTTCCTAACTTTTTGCCAGGCTGTTTGTCATAACCTACAGGTTCATTTCAGTGTGTCAGTTGATTTAGAAACTTGAAGGACATTATCAGATCTCCCCCAATACTCACCTACATGATGGACAGCTTTGTAGCCTCCAACCTTTCATTGTAGATTAACCCTCTTAGGTTTGGTACTATTGTACTAGTTCTTCTCTATATCCTCTAAACCAGCTCTTTGTGATTTTTCAGGTGTGGTAACCAGACTTATGAAGTATAATCCACTTTTGGTTTGATATATGGTGTGAGTAGTTTACCAAACGTGTCATTTATCCATACACTTAAATATGATTATGTTTTTGCCTCTGTCTCAGTTCTCTTGATGTATATGCCTGGAAGAAGATTAGACACACTGTTGACCCTTAGGTCTCTTTCACCCACATATTTCTGTAATTTTTTCCCATGATATTATAATCTTACTGAGGCCTTCTTTTGCTTTATCCCATCCTCATTACCTTAACTTAGATTGAATCTCATCATCCAATTACCTGACCACTTTTGAAGTTTGTCCTGGTGCTCTCATCATCCAATTACCTGACCACTTTTGAAGTTTGTCCTGGTGCTCTTGTAGGCTGATGCAAACATGATTATTCTTTTGTCCTGGTGCTCTTGTAGGCTGATGCAAACATAATAATTCTTTATATGTCCTGGTGTTCTTGTAGGCTGATGCAAATATAATAATTCTCTATTTCTCTCTTGTACTTAGCTTCATGCACATATATAATTTGGTTATGATTCCAGTCCAATGAGCAAGTCATTTACATGCACCAAGAATAGCGGTGGGCCCAAAACTGAGTCCTGCTGCATGCCCCTTGTATCCCCACCCCACTTCAAAGTTACACCTCGTATCTGTGTTCTTTTCTCCCTTCCCCATAGGTAGTCTGTCCAATGAAGGAATACACCCCTTATACCTGCCTGTGGTTCATGCTACTTTATTAACCTCAGTTGGGATATAGTATCAAAGTGTTTCTGACAGTCCATGAATGCACAGTCTACCCATCCCTCTCTTTGATTTAAGATGGAGCTCACCCTGTTATAGTAGTTGAAAAATTGGTTATGCATGACCTCCTAGTTAGAAAGTTCCTCCTTTGTAAGCAGTTCATTTGCTGTATGAGTAATTTTTCCACTGTTTTACAAACCACATTTTCTCACTCGACTGTAGATAAAGTGCACTGTCTCGATCACCTGAAATGTAAGCTAAACATTAGCCTCTTTCACATCATTAGGACTACATTTTCCTGTTGTGACTTACTGAACAGTATTTTGGGTGATGTAGCAAATGCCTATGTACATTCCTTCAGCATATATGGGGAGACTTCATTAAGACCATAGGCCGTATTAGTGTGAAGTTGTTTTGATAGCCTGATTTTGTCATATCCGTCACGTTCTATGACTTTTATGACTTCATGATGTCTCCAACTTGGTAATGCTAGTGCGTTATTATTCTTCACTGTAATACACACAAGTTTATTGTTCAGTTACTCACATTCTTTCTAATTGTGTTCTGTCTGTCCATTCTCAGGAGTTTTATCATGATCATTGTAACCTTGGTCATAAGTTGAAAAGTTTAATCAGATACTCATGAAGATTTATACAGTTGTTTTCCAGCCTCATATCTTCAAGAAGCTTTATTCCATTATATCTTAGAACTTTTATGTGGCATAAGATCCATAAATCTTGTTTAGGTCTTTCACAAATTAGCCCACTTGTAAGAAGGTTAAACCTTGCTCGTAGCTACACTTGTGCCTTTTTTTTTTTTTCAGCTCTGCTTCTGTCATCTGGGCTTATTTTCTTCATAATTAGCCATGGTTTCATGATCAGTCTCATCTTTTGTTAGGAAGATCACTGGAATTCCACCTGACCCCCATGATTTTTCTTTTAGTTTTGCTGTATTTTTTGCTCATATTCTCAGTTACTTCAACATTAGTGGTGGCATTCTTGTCATAGTGAGCAAATATTTCTATCAACATTATCTTTGTTCTGAATTTTGATTATGAAAATCTATTTGCACCATATATATTCTGCGTGGCTATTTTCATACTTTTGCCTTTATTTTGAATGGTTCAGTTTAAGAGAGCTGCTTTTTGAACCTTATTCAAGTCACATCACCTTCACACTGGATATCTGTTTGTTCCATACCAAGTCTGGCTTTGCTAATTTCAATAGGTAGGTTGTATTTCCACTGTATTCATAGGATGCCAAGTGGTATTCTGTTTTGGATCCAAATAGGTATTTGTATCTAATGCATGGTTCATTATGGAGATTGATGCTAGATTATGGTTGCCAGATACATTCGTCACTGATTACTTCCTGAAAATGGATGACATTGTCCATAATCTTGTTATTATGATATGCATAGGAGCATTCAGTTGCCCTAAAATATGAAGTCTGTATGCAGATTCTGGTGAGCTTCTATGAATTTAAGACAGGGAGAACTTGGCTTATGGTATTTCTTTAGGCTTAAGCATACTTTGTCCTGGTGATTACATATATGTTTTTGCTGGTGAGGTAACAGTTATTTGATCGATATCAAGAGATATCTAAGCCTCTTATAACAAGGATAAAGGAATGCCATTAATGAGAATGGTTTGTATGTAAACTCAACACAAGAAGTAGGTTTTGCTTTCTTCCTTCCCAGGTTTAACTTTGTAGGGATTGGATGAGAACAGCCAAAAGCAACATTGCTTTTGCAATAACAAAAAGTGATTTACTTCAGCATGACAATATTCATGCAAACAAAACAAAAGATATATTTACTGATGGCTCAGAATGTGATGAAACTGTTGGCTTTGTCTTAGTTATAAAAGAAAGAATCTTATAAATCAATACCACATGGAATCTATCTTATTCGTTGCAGAATAGTATGGTATTCATGCTGCCCTTATAGTAATTGAATAAGATGGAAATTTTCAGTCCACTGTTTTTCCTAGAATGCTTTCCAAGCTTTATCACACCATGGGCCAGTGCATCTCTTTGTTCAAAAAGTCCAAGATTGGATTGGAAGAATCCACTCATAGGATAACAATGTATTGTACTTCTGGTGTCCTACATGTTTTTGTATCAGCAGCAATGAAACAGCTGAAGCTGTGAGGCTCAAGCAGCTATATCTATCAATATATATATACAAAAGTAATAGCAAGCAAGATGATGCCCAAAAGAGTAGCAATTTATAGAGGATAAAGGTACTGAAGTATGGAATTCCTCCCTCTGCAGGAAACCCTATGTGAGACAATTTTCTGATGACTGAGGATTGATCATTTTCTATTAACCTTGGTCACTTAATGTAGAGGCAATGTGCCTCAGTATGAGACACTAGCAATTGCAGTATTATTGTTGAACATACAAACAGAATGACAAAAATACATGAGTTTAATGTGGGTAAGAATTCTTCTCTGCTATTTGGATCTTATTCTTCATACTTGTGTCATGTTACCAGGCAACGGAATTGGTTTTAAGATGGTGTGACATATATGTGTATTTATTTATTATACTTGATCGCTGTTTCCCGCGTCAGCGAGGTAGCAAGTATATATATATATATATATATATATATATATATATATATATCTATATATATATATATATATATATATATATATATATATATGTTTGAATTTTTTGCAACTGTTCTGGTCTTATCAATGTTCTGACTGTATTTAGTACTTCCTCTTCCATCAGTTTGTTTCTTCCACTCCTGTCAACCTTTATTCACACTCCTCTCACTCACCCATCATCTCTCCAACCCCCTTCATCCCATATATCCATCCATATTTCCCAAAAATGTTCATGTATCACCACCTCTCAGCCCTCCCTCTTGACCTTTCACCCCATATTCTCCTCACCTATCCACCTTATCACCATCACTCAACAGACTTCATTTTTCAACTTTCTACGTTTGCACCTTGAGCAATCCCTTTCCCATCACTCTCGAAATCCTCTGGATATACACACTCCATTTACATAAGTAGCTGCTTGCGTTAGAACCTGAATGAACTTTGCACAAGGCACTGTGCTCTGCAGGAGATAATTATCTTTGCTGTTCAAGAATTTGGTTAGTTCCCATGACAAGGCAAAGTAGGCAGTGTTACTCACTAAGGTATATGCAGGGTTGGTCATTTTCTTGTCAGAGGTTCTAAATTAACAAACATCACCTGACATGTAGTGGATTCCAATCGGGCTTCCACCAGACCCAGTGAGAAACTGTTTGATTAATGTTGACCATAGCTAGGAGAGCATCTAATATTGAACTAAAAAAACAATTGAACTGAGTAAAAGGCTATTCTTGATCCATCTTGCAAAAACATGCCTTGTGATTAGTTGATATTGGCAGTTGTACAACTGTTCAGTTGACAGTCAAATAACAAAACAAAGTGGCCACTCTCTTCAAATGACTGATAGCTTGATTCATCCAAAAAAGAGTCACATAGATTATCATTAACTAATCAGTTTTCATAATGGCAAGACTGACGAGTTAGTTGTGGGGCCTGGATTTGGATAGGGGATTCTGTCATGGATGAGCTAATGAGACCATTTTTCTATCTGTTCTTGGGACTAACTCACTGTCGTGGGAAACAGGAAGTGGATCAATTGTTGTGTGCTGAAGACACAGCACTGGTGGCAGATTCAAGTGTGAAACTGTTTAAGTTGGTGTCTGAGTTTGGAAGAGAATGGAAGGGAGGGAGTTGATAATAAATGTGAATTTTAGCAAGGTAATTAGGTGTAGCAGTGTAGAGGGACCAGGTAGTTGGGATGTGAGTTTGGATGGAGAAAATTTGAGGGAGATGGAGAGTTTTACATACTTGGAAATGGACATGGTAACAAATGGAACCATGGAGGTGAGCAAGTGGGAGGTTCTGGAAACACTGAGGAATGTATAGAAAAAGAGGCTGTTGTCTAGAAGAGCAGAAATGGATATGTTTGAAGGTATTGTAGTCCCAATTTTAGTATGGACATGAGGCTTGGACCATAGATGAGAATGTGTATAGGAGGGTGGATGTGTTGGAAATGAAATATTTGAGGACAATATTGTTGTGATGATGGATGATTAAGCAAGTATGAAGAAGGGCATGGTGATAAGAAGAGCATGGTTGAGAGAGCTGAAGAGGGTGTGCAGAAATAGTTTGGACGTACGAAGGGAACAAGAAGGGGGAGACCAAATAAATGGTGGAAGGATGAAGTGAAAAATGTTTTGTGCTTGGGGCCTGAACATGCAGGAGGGTGAAAGATGTGCATGGGATAGAGTGAATTTGTGCAATATGGTATACATGGGGTGACTTCCTGTCCCTGCTGCTGAGGATAACACTGCCTCGGAGTTGCAAAAGCCCCTAGAAAATGCATCCTGCATCTCCAAGGAAACCAAACTCATGCACTGTGCAAAAATTGTTATGTTGTGTGTATGTCTCTCTAGGGTGAATGCATTTCAGTTGAGGAGTAATTGTTCATTTTCATAAGTTTGGAAGTTGTATCATGGGCATGGGGGGTGGTCTTCTGATAAGCTGAATTGGTGTTTGTATTTTTGGATGGTGTACAGGATACATATGAGCGAGCATAACTCATACATACCTGTGCAGTGTAGTTTTAGGTTTTTGAAAGTTTGGTGTATTGGAGTTTGGTACTGTGTTAGGAGGATGATTGTTTAGTGCCTATTGAGTCATTACAACATTAGTATGGTTTATTGATTTTGTGTATTTTTGGGAAGGGGGAGCTCCATATGTATAGGTTCCTGAAGTTTGAGACAGCAGTAAGCTTTTTATTTTTAATTGGGGTGCTTAACTTTTTAATGCGAGATTATATTGGAAGCATTATTGTTTTGTTTTGTCGGTGCTGAATGAGTGGTTATGAGGCAGTTGCTCATTGTTTTGAGTGCTCTGTTTAGTATGGTTCGCAGTTTTGTTTGGCAAGGTGATCCATCCTTAGAATATACTTCAGTTACAGAAAGGGAGCTTTTGGAAATGATTTTTTTTAAAGACTTGAGAGCTTTAGAGTTGTGGTTACTATCAAACTCATCCTTAGTGTATGTGAAGTTAAGTTGTTAGTAATGTAACCTAAGAATTTCAAATATAATGATTTAGCTGTGTCTTGGTGTAATATCAGTTTGCTTCAGAGGTTTAGGATAATGCTTAGTTTAGTGAGTCGCCAGAGCACTCATTAAGTTACAATAGTTTACCATATATCCTGATTGATTAATGAATGACTTTTATCCCAAAGTGGATGGGACTTAGTTGCCTCTCACTTGAGGTAAGGTTGGTCACTTTGCTTTTGATATTGTGGTTTCTGATTCATTGTCATCATCAGCATATCACTTTGGCATGTATTTCTGCAGCTGATACATGTCAAGTACAGAAATGCCCCAAGTGCAAAAGAGAGTTTCTCCACATAATTTACAAGGAGGGTAGCTTAGGCTGATAAACAGTAATGACAAAAGCATGATTAGTGTTAGATCAGTGTGAGACTTTAAAGTCTAGAACTGTATATAATTGGAATGTCATCAGGAGTTTTGAAGAAAATGCTTTAGGTAGGCAGGGAACAAATGGGTACAGGGATTAACCATGCTGTTCTCCCCAGGCTAAGTGGTGAGCCGCTGCTTCCTGAACGCCAGGTGACCTCTGGGTTTGAGCACCACAGGTTTCTACCCGAGACTTCATCATGTTAGCTGTATAGAGACACTGGTACATGCAGGGAGGCTGCTGCCTCATGATGCTCCTTTAAAAAGACTGTCATTATTATTCCATGCTTTATTGCTGATAAAAAAGAAAAGCAATAGATGCTGGAAACCACTTTTCAGTTTGTTTTTATGCTTTGTAGGCTATACAAGAATTTTTATATTCAATGTCTGTAGTGTATTGATTATCACAATGATGTGTATTGAGTCGTCCCTGCCTGTGAAGTGTTTTCCATTCAGTTTAAAGCCCTTGGGGTGTGTAATCAGAAAACCCTCCCAGAGCAGTGAGTTGTCAAGTCATGCTCTTTCAAGGTACTTCATGTTTTACAAGAAGTTTTTTGATGAAAGTTTCATTAGGAGGTGATGAATTTTTATATGGTAATGCTTCCTTGAAAGATAATGGCTTATTTTAAATTTCAGTTATTAAAGTTGAGGTAGAATCAATATAATCTTGCCAAAAATACTTTTTGTTGGCATTTGATTTGGTAGTTTTCTCATTACCACTTAACAGAAATGAATTGAAACCTCAGGTTGACAAACAGAATGAGGGTAGACTGGTCATCATATTCACTTTTGCCTCGGAATGGAGAAGAGTTCAGTGTCTCTCACAACTTGCATTTCCCTCAGGCAAAAATCCGAAAACTGCTGAATTGCTTAGGTCTGCTATTTTACAGTTTTTCTTGTTACGATGCAGATCTCGTGTAACCAATTACAGTACAACACCTTGATTACTTGTGGTTTTTTAACAGAAATTGTTATTTTAAATCTCAGATTTGAATATATACATCTTATGTTTCATGCCCTATATGTAAGCATGTAACAGAGATGAAGACATTGAATACCAATATCTAATGTCTGGGATGATCATAGTATCATTAAATCAGACCGATTTTTAGATGGTTTAATTATTAGCTGTTGACTCTAAGCTTCAGACTTGCCAGTTTTCTTAGGCTCCATTCCAAGAGCTTCTTTCAATATTTTAACGGTAGTTAGTAATATTAGAAGAGAAAAATAGTATCTCTATACATCGTAGAAATGTTCTCTTTTTACTAGGAGATAGATGTGCGGGCAGGAGGTGGGCAAACTACGGCAATTGGACAGATAGTGCGTCACATGTTGTCCAAGTTAGATTGGTACTCCACCCTATTTCCCCGTATTCCTGTACCAATTCAGAAAGATTTAGAGAAGAAGTTAGCTGAACGTGCTGCTTCCAGACCGGCAGTTACCCAAGCTACTGCTAACTCAGCAACAACCAAAAATGACTGGTATGGCACCAGAGAAGCTGATCCAACATCCCGAGAATCTGCAAGGGCATATGAGTAAGTATGCAAAATGAATGTGTATAATTGGGAATGGTTGACTGTTCATTTTCATGTATGAAATATATTTTTCTAAGCATGAGAGTTAGCCGAAGACCCTGACACTATCCAAGGAACAACAAACATGCAACACTCCATCAAACAATTTGAACACTAGCTCACCCAAAACATAATGTTTGTAACCTTATAGAAGTTTAAGTTCACCCTTTTATCTGATGACAGGCATAAAGTCATCCTGCACCCTCCTGATACTATGAATGATCAATCATCCCCACTCAACATACATGCATACTGTGTGTCACATGTGTTGCACGTGACCTTCACTTCCCACACAACAAACATCAACACAAAGGCCATGTAATTATCATTTTTATTGTTATACATGAGAGAGAAAGGTTTATTAAACTATTACTGAAATAATTTTTTGCTTAACAGTTCAGGAAATAGAGACTACAGCACAAGAGACAGAGGAGACCGTGAACGGGACAGAGATAGAGGACGAGAGTATGAACGAGACCGAGGGAAAGAACGAGAAGTAGATCGGAATTATGAAAGAGAAAAAGATCGAGAATATGATAGGCGACATGAAAGGTCATATGATAGAGCACGAGATGTACCCCGTGAAAGAAATGGTGATTATGAACGAAGTCGAGACAGACATAGAGATCGAGAAAGGGACCACGATCGAGAAAGGGATTATGATCGTCATCGACACAGAGACAAGGAAAGAAGGAGAAGTCGCAGTCGAAGGTATGTTTAATCAGTTTTTTGTATGTTCTGCTGAGTAATTACTGAACATGACAAAGAACCAGTAATTACTGAGATTGACAAAGAACTATTAACTCATAATTATTTACCCTGTCAACACCTACTGGATGTAATAAGTATAGGAAAAGTCTTCCATTTGAATTTTTTATAGTGGTCTCACAATCCAGAGCGACCAAATGCTAACAGTTAGCATTCTCTTTATTGTAGAATCAAGTTCCCAACTAGTAAAATTTTACCTGAACATTGCATTAACCCATCCAGCAAGCAGTTAGATTAACTTTTTAGGTGTGGGACATTAATTATGAAGAGCTTATTCAAATAGGATACAAGTGTGAAGACTGGGCAGCACTTCTTAATCTTCTGTTTTTTTAGGTTTGTAAACATGACTGAATTTATACCTACTTTGCCTGAATCTTATACCTACTTTTGTAATATAGTGCTGATTAATTTTTTTTTTATTCTTAACTGAGAGATACTTAAAGAATAGAAAACACTCTGCAAGTCTTTATTTCACCTTACACTGGGCAGGTGTCTTGGTTAGAGTAGTGGGACTAAGGTGGGAAAAATAATTATGTATAAGAATATCATTTTGATTATAATTATAGTTATGTTTTTATTATGTATTCAGTGGATTTTTTTTTTTTTTGTCAACTTTGTCATGTCTTTTTGCACTACTGTGGTGTTTATTTTTGTTCACTTTCTGTTTTACATCTCATGATGGTTTTTGTCGGATGTTTTACTACATGTTACTTGAATGTGCATGCAAGAGGGTGATAATGTATCAATTATTGTTACTTTTGAAACCTATACACAAAAATTACCTTTTACCTCATTATTGATTCTCATCACTTCATATGTGGGGAATTCTTTTCCTGCCCATCCTTTTCCTTTCACTTGAAGATTGAAGTTTGTAAGATGTATGAGAAGACAAGTGTTTATTGTATTTAATTCTTTCGTGAAGTGGAGGATAAGTTACGCTTGCATATAGCACACAGTGTTACTGCTGAATCTTCTTCAAGTTACTTGTCATGAGATACAAATATGTCTACTTAATCAGTCAAAGACCCTGCAGTAACACATGATTTTTGTCAAGAAATTACCATTTTTGATTTCATTGGCAACTAGTAAAGCACAAGCTAGTTTCTTGGTGAATTATTTAGGAAAAGTGTTCGTATGAAAAGGAAGGGTTACCTCAACACACCACTGGGGAGGAGCAGGGAAATTAGGAATGTAATGAAATCAAAAAGAGTTTTTATTGATGATGAATTTGCTTTTTCACAGCCATGACAAGAAACATCGTCACCGCAGTGATAGGTACATGGAGGACAGAGGTCACAGAGACTTTGCTGATCTCCTGGAACGAGAAAAGTATCGTATTAAGAAGGAAAAGAAAAGAGAAGGAAGGTATGTTATTGTTAGATGATCATAGTTTTTTTTATTCAGCTTGTAGATATGTTAAAAAAAAATTTATAGCATTACATTATAAATTTCTGCCAAGAGATCTCTATCATGCATGATATATTGCAATTTGTCATCCGTGGGGATAGGGGAGAAAGAATACTTCCCACGTATTCCGTGCGTGTCATAAAAGGCGACTAAAAGGAAAGGGAACAGGAGGCTGAAAATCCTCCCCTCTTTTTTTACTTCTCCAAAAGAAGGAACATTGAAGGGGGCCAAGTGAGGATTTTCCCTCTAAGGCTCAGTCCTCTGTTCTTAACGCTACCTCGCTAACGTGGGAAATGGCGAATAGGAATGAAAAGTATATATATCTGTGTGTGTGTGTGTGTGTGTGCTTAGATCTTCCTGCAGGCACATTTCATTGAATATGACTGCGAATTAATTCAGCATTTATCGATTTCTTACTGATGTTCTCAACTTGTCTAATGATTCTCTTATGCTGTTCAGGTAGATTACCTATAAACCTGCCCAGGCTGATTGTAGGGGTAGAACCAAAAAAAGAAAAAAATCCTTTACTTGGACTGCACTCAGTAGTCCCAAGGAATTCCTTTGCCACATTTTAAACCACTGTCACTTTTATTCAAAATATTCTATAAAATTTATTATCATTGCTCTAGTAATATTGTTAAAGAAAAAAATATTAAGATCTTTCTATTAAAGAAAAATATCTAAACCATTGAGCTATGAAGATATTTGATCTGAAGATAAAGCCTCAATCATGTATCACTCCAATGTTGTCTGTAGAAAAAGACTTTTATGCAATGCTTTCCATATCCCAGTATATTGGAGTGGGCATTTGAAAAGGTAGATTCAGGTATAAGAATGCATTCATTATAAAAGGTATCCTGGCTATATTGTTAAGTTTTCCCTCCATACACAGGTACTTCCAGTGAACTTCGGACCCTTTTGAAGAATCCCCACTTACGAGATGTGATAAAGGAAGTAGACGGGGCCTCCAATACTGAAGCTGTCATTCAGAGAGCCATGATGGAGCCTATCTTCACAGAATTTGCTGATGTCTGTCTGGGCATTGCAGAACCAGCTGAGGAGGATGAAGATCTTGAGTCTGATGGTGTTTGAAAGTGTAATTCATATTATGTACTTGTTTTGTTATGAGTTTCCTTGAATATATTTTTAGTAATTTACTGAATTTTATAATGATGTGCCTTTAACCCTAACAATCTATTATAAAAACTCAGTTGATGGTGGTACAATTTGGATTATTTATTCACCTGTATGACATACAGTCCTATTGATAACTCAAGAATTTATTGACAAATCCTACTAGTTAGCTTCATTAGCATGAGAGAGGTGGGGTTTAAAGCCAAATAGACCTCTGATGCATGAAAGATGAAACAGCAAAAATAACAAAAATAAACTTTTACATTTACACAGGTAGATTTCCCAAAACAAATGAAATTCATTTATAATAATTTTGTCTTCACTACTGTACACATATAGCTTATATGTAATAGGTTTCTTTGTAAGCTTATGAAAATGTCAATTTCCCAGAGTATAAGAAATGATATGGCTCCAGTTTAGCCAACACAGAGAATACTTAGTGAAATGACAGCTTTTAGCTTTTCCTCATCATGGGTAAGTCACTTAAATTTTATCAGTGAAACTGTTTTATGGAACTTGTTTATTGCTGGAGGAAATGTGTCGTTGGAGATGGCTGTGTATTTTGCATTTGACGTTTAACTCTCTCTCTCTCTCTCTCTCTCTCTGCAGTGAGGGTTACACTTTAGTCCTGAATCATGGTAGAGTCTCGTGGTCAAAACTCCTGGGTAGGAAGATAGGTGCTCTCTCATGAGAGCAAGGCCACCATTAAGGGGACCTGACAGAGTGAATGATGTAAGAACAATGGGAAGGAGGAATGAGGGAGTCCCTTGTAAGGGTTAATTAACAGGTCAAGGGTCAGCTTGAGTATTCATGCATGCAATTGTTTATCTATAATGTGCGTGGGGGGGTTTACACTTGTGGGGCACCCATCTCTTGAACTTTCTCTGCTGTCTTACATAAGCCTATGCATGATGTAATCAAAAGCCATAAATACGCTGGAATTGAATGTTGGCTTCACACAGAGAGTACTTTTTCGTGGAGGTGGGCAGATTAGGAAGGGTAGTGAGTGGTGGGATGAAGAAGTAAAGTTGTTAGTGAAAGAGAGAAGAGAGGTGTTTTTGGACGATACATACTTTAGGGAGAATAAAACTTTAGGGAGGATAAAAAGATGTCTTTGAAGTACGTAAATAATGTGCGTAAGACAAGAGAACAAATGGGAACGTCGGTAAAGGGGACAGGGGGGGAAGCGTTAAAAGGGAGTGACGGAGTGAGGAGCTGGAGTGAGTATTTTGAAGGTTTATTGAATGTGTTTGATGTTAGAGTGGCAGATGTAGGGTGTATTGGTCGGGGTGGGGTGCAGAGTGCGAGAGTCAGGGAGAGTGGTATGGTGCAGAGAGAGGAAGTGGCGAAAGCCTTGCGGAAGATAAAGAGCGGCAAGGCGGCAGGAATGGATGGTATTGCAGTTGACTTTATTAAGAAAGAGGGTGACTATGTTGTTGACTGGTTGGTAAGAATATTCAATGTATGTTTGGGTCTTGGTGAAGTGCCTGAGGATTGGTGAAATGCATGTATAGTGCC